>CM036758.1:34395856-34562194 GCA_020796225.1 Arion vulgaris
CACTGCTACCGGGTTGTTGCCCAGTCGTCACACTGTTACCGGGTTGTTGCTCAGTGTCGTCACACTGCTACCGGGTTGTTGCCCAATGTCGTGGTTTTTTATTTCTGTTTTGCGCTGTTCTGGTGGCTTGGGTTATATTTATTTTTGCTCTTTGACAGGATTCTACTATACCATCTATTCATCTTTTTCGTGGTCTTCCTCTCGCCTTCCTAATGTTCTGTTGTAGAATACTCTGTATACTATAGAGTTTGGTTGCATTCTTATTAAGTGGCCAAACCACAAAGGTAATTTATTCATAATTACTTTTTTTTCTCTGTTATTGCTTTTATTAAAAATTAATGTTATTATTAGTATGGCTTTATTATCATTTTTATTATTATTATTACTAATATTATTATTTAACCTGCCACACGGTTAGCCCGCCGGGGCTCCACAGTCATTAGTCAGATGTCGCCCCACTATATAAAAGGTTGATAGCACTGCCTTCGCCTCGTTAGCTCTTCTTCTTCGAACGATCCATATAGAGCACGTGTACGAACCACTCATTGTGATTTCTATGGGATCTGAGACTAAGAGCGATTGTACGTTGTGCCAGTTATGCTCCTACAAGCAGGCCAGTACATCCAATTTCTGCGACGCTTTATTTACTAGGTAACTTCCTATGCCCCTACCTTAGCTGCCTGTTACGACATGCCTTGCAGGTCACAGTGTTACTATTCTTTGCTCCCCTCGAGAGCCCTGGCAACATACGTGCGCCGTTAGCAACATAAGAGAGGCTTCATTAACAAGGGCAAAAATAACATGTTTGAATATACGTGTTACAGAAGAGTTGTTCGTATATCATGGGCAGAAAAGAGAACAAATAGATCTTTTGAGAACGAGTTCAATATTAAAGAAAACTGGCTGACGTTTGTCTGTCTTTCTGAAGGTTGTGCGTTCAAATCCGGACCGAGTCACATTTTAAATTTGTAATGATATCTCTAGGATTGTTGCTAAACTACAGAGTTCGTGCTTTGTGCAACACTTTCGGCAGGTGGCGTGCCATTTCTGCCCTACAGGGAGGGAAGCATATGGGGAAACTCTGTGCAATGAAGTCAATCCTACGCCCTTTGATCCTTGAGATAGATTGCTTATTGGTTATGCCTTACTGAACAGACGACATAGCTCTCCGGGCAGACACATACGTGCTCAGTCTTAACCAGTATATTTCAATATGTTTGCGTACTGATGGTTCTGGTAGGTCGCTAGTTAAATACACTTCTCACTCTATCATTCAGGCATACATATTGAAGTATTGTGGACATATAAAAAGACACGAAGGGTTGTAGAAGACCATTATGACAGAAGGCATCAAAGAGGAGAAGTGGAAGACTGCGGAGAAGAAGGATTCAGGATGTTACTGACGACTTGAGCACGACATCTGCAGAAGCAGGGACAGTTGGCCTATGAGAGAGAGAAATTCAGAAGTACTGTAACGGTGGCAAAGTTCTGTCCGTGACAAGCTATTTGATGATGATTTGAGCATGACAGCAGCAGAAGCGGGACATCTGGCCTATGACAAAGAGAAATTCAGAAGGACTATTTTCGCTCGTGTGTTGCTGGAGCTCGCAAGGGGAGCAAAGAATAGTAACACTTCGACCTACAAGGTATTGTCGTAAGAGGAGACTGAGGTAGGGGGCTAGGGAAGCTATCCTAGTATTAAAAAGCGTTGTAGAAATCGAATCGTGTGGCCTACTTGTATGCGCATAACTGACACAACGTACAATCGCTCTTTGACTCAGATCCCATATAGGTCACAAAGGGTGGTTTAACAGGTAGTCGATACGGAGCGTCTGAAGAAGAAGAAGAAGAAGAGGACTGTTAGAGTGGCAGAGTTCTGTTTATGACAAGCTAATTGATGATGAAGACAGGCTTAGATTACAGCGTTGTATTTCTCTGCGCATCTTAACCATGCAGATAACACTTTGTCGTAGAGCAGCACTTTCCAACGTGGTGCCTGTGGGCCATGGCGCCCGTATCAAAAATTTATAACGTCCCATTTTACTCTGCGGGCTTTAATGTTAATCAAATTTCTCAAGAAAACACAATTTTTTTCTGTTTTTCCTATCAATCCCATGAACACGATCTTCCCGCATTTGTAATTGTGTTTTCTTTTGTAACCATTCTAAAGGGCCTAATGCCGAAGGATTGACTTCATTGTACACGGATTTAACCCTTATGACTCGGTCCTTCTCCGCAGAAATTACACGCCATCTGCAGAGAGTATTGCACAAAGCACGAACTCGGCAGCTCCGGCATCAATCCTATTGGTCTCTGGAAAAAATGCACTCGTGAATAGAACGGAGCGGTCCAGATTCAAACCTACGACCTTCGGAATGCAATGCGAAGACTTAACCACTTAGCCACAGAAGACCCTCCTCCTCCTCCTCCTTCTCTTCCCTCCCTATTAGTAACCATTGTACTGTCCCTTAGCCCCACCTGTTGCTTTTTTCACTGGAGAACGTGTCTGCGTCTCGGTTATATTAACATTGCTCTTGTTTGTATTAGTGGTATTAGTATTGTAATGTAAACAGTTTTGAATATCTTGGTTCAATGCTAACCACAGATGGAAATAGGATGAAGGAAATTAAAATAACAAACCGCCTGAGTGGTTACCGGGGCCCACATTTGGGTGTAAAGAATAGAACCACTGTTACCTGCCACGCATGTCGTAAGAGGCAACCAAGGAGGTTTGGTCGAAATCGGATGCACATGTCCTAAAAAGTGTAGAAGTCGACCTGCTGCCTTGCAGGAGGGCTGAGACAGCCAAAGGCTAACGGAGAGCGAACCCAGTAAACGCTGGCTGAATCCCGACACATCGCCGAAGGATAAGCACCAGAGCTCCAAATGGCGCTGAAATTGTGACGAAACCCACCCATGTTACTGCTACATGAATCAGATTTCTACATGAATGAATTTATGGAGAGATCTAATACATCGGTCTTTTAGGTGATCGCGAGAGAGGGAGAGAGAGAGAGAAAATAACAAACATGGCTTTACAACAAATTAAACAACTAAAAACAGTATGGAATGGAACTGATAGGAAAACAGAGATCAGAATACTAAGAACATGCATATTCCCAGTGGCAACGTATGGATGTGAAGCATGGACATTTAAACAAGGGATGAAAGAATATATATGTGCTTTTGAATATAAGTGTTACAGAAGAATACTCCGTATATCGTAGACATAGAAGAGAACAAATAGATCTATCCAGAGAAAACTCAAAATCAAAGAAAACTGGCTGATGCTACAAAAAGAATGAGAAAATTGAATCATTTTGGACATATAAGAGACACTAATGACTGGGGTAAACCATCATGGAAGGGCGCATTCCGGCAAAGAGGAGAAGTGGAAGACCACGGAGAAGATAGATTCAGGATGTAACTGATGGTTTGAGCATGACGGCTGCAGAGGTGGGACATCTGCTCTATGGAAGAGAGAAATTCTAAAGTACTATTAAGATGGTAAAGTTCTGCTCAGAACAAGCTTCTCTATGATGATGAGTAGTATTGTAATCGACACATGGCGGGTCCGCATCTCTACAACCATTAGTTAGATGCGCCGCAATATATAAAAACTATGAACAGCTCTGTCATAGAGCAATCTCAACAGAAGTGATGAAATCAAAGAAACTTCTGGTCAATTACTTGTAACAGTTCTTATAAGAAAGACGTAAAACAAACTAAGTACTGTAGTTTTACAAAGTACAAAAACAATATTCAGCGACGTTTCGACGAAACGGTCTTTATCAAGTAACGGATACACCAGAAAAGAAGAACCTGAGACTTCTTATAGGGAAAAACATACCATTTACAATCAGACAATAAATCCTAACTGCCCTAAAACGAATGAAATGTAATAAGAAGAGAAGATTAAGAGAAGTAAAGATTAAGAGAAAATGAAGAGAAGATCAGGAAAAATAAAATTAGCAGATTAAGAAAGAAAAGATTGAAAGAAGATTAAGAGAAGAATATTAAGAGAATATTAAGAGGAGAAAATTAAGAGAAGATCAAAAGAAAAAGATTAAAAGAAAATCAAAAGAAAAGAAGATCAAGAGAAGATTAACTTTTAGTCTAAACTCAATAACATGCACATGGTATTTAAATAGTTAACTATTGGGGAAGAAAAACAAACAAAAAGATAAGAAGAAAACAAAATCAAATATCAGAAGAGGAAAACAATTTTTTTAAATGTCAAATATTTAAGGGGGAAAAAATCAAATTTAAGAAGAGGAAAATATTTAAAAGCATCAAATATAAGAAAAGAAAAACATCAAATATAGGAATTTTTTTTTAAACAGCTGTAAAGAGAAACAAAAGAAACAATTATAAGAATATAAGAAGACTGCTTTTAAAAAAAATGTGTATCTTTGTAACCATTTAATTAAATAACTTGAAAACTTACATGTGAACTACACATGTTCCCGACGCTACAAAATATTTTTAGCCATTCAAACAATCATACCATCTAGAAGTTTCCTTCTTTGTGCTATATATTTAACGCGTCCATTGACATGGTTGAAGAAAACTCATGTTTACAGCCATTTAATACATTGACGACAAAACTAGCAGCATTCAAGACGAATGTCATGGTTTATTGAACAATTCTTGCATTTCCATTCACCAAATCGACTCGGATTGACTGAGGTAAACAAATGACGTCATTTGCGCGAGACGGACTTTTAGTTAAAGGCGTATATCGAAATTAGTGTGAGGCTATTGGGTCATATTGTTGTCTTCTAAAAACAGACATTGATATAACATTTATAATGAGTTTGAAGTTACAATGCAAAAATTATCATTAATACTATACGCGAATTTCCGCAAAGAGGCACATATGGGTCATCTGTACTACATTATACAAGAACCAGAGAAAAGAGCTATTTTATTGTAGTGATACCTCCTACCACATATGTTAACACACACATTGTAAAAAAAGAAGCTGCGACTTGAAAGAACGTCTCCAGTAGCTCCGCCATTGCCAGTCCCAAGCCTGGACGTGAAAGGGGATGGCATTATGACATGGCAGCTAACTTTAACTGTAATGTGTTATTTAAAAACAATAATACAACTAAGTCTACATATCTTGTTTATTTCATGACTCTATTGCAAGTACCAACATTGACCCCCATGTATAAGCTGAGATGATACGCCTTTCAATGAGACTTGTCATCAAATGTCAAATTAGTGCGTTTACTGTAAAAAAAAAATTCGTTTCAGACTAGCCAAATATGCCGCCACATCAAAGGAAACCGTTATATTACAAAATCCAGGTTTCCTATAGCAATTTCTTCCATCAGACATTTGCGTCGGTATAATTCTAAGATTGGGTGCAAATTTTCACTACTATGGAATTGATGGTTTTGCTACAATTCGCATTGGATTGTGGGGGATGAGTTGTTGAACGGACTATAGTGCAGTCACCAAGAAGCTGTTCAGTTTAGGATTTTTCTTTCATGCCCACGACAATAAAAAATTTCTTGGTCTTGCCGTGAATTGAACACGGTCTCTGCGTGGAGCCTCGTTCTAATCCCTTTGGCGAGAAACTCATCAAATATACGAAAAATCTAAAATACATCAAATATCAGAAAAATAAAACACACTACGTTTCAACCATAGCTTTGTATCAAAATACAGTTTCAGTTTCAGTTTGGAATATCTTCATTGCACTCCGGACATGTCCATAGGTGCTCCGATCTCCTTCGCAATATCTCCAACAGCGTCCAGCGACTGACCGTACCAGTTCTATTTTGATTGATGAGCCGACTCGTATACCTGTTGACGTGGATTGGTTTAGATGAAGGTCTTCTCTGCAGCCACGCTCTATGAGGGCGTTCACAATGTCAGCTCTGTCCATTGGCTGGCCCTCTGATATAGCGGCAGAGCCAGCCAATCTGTTTGTCTCTCATTGCCAACGACACCCATGTGCCCCGGAACAAAATACAACACCCACAAAAACAAAGCATTAAAAATTAAATAACTAAAACATGAATATTAAATCAAAGAGAGACAGAATGAGATAATTAGTAATATAGATGGTAATCTATAACGTCAACAATGTCACATCAAATATTCAAGGAATAATTATAACCACAGGTGGGAACACAGGTGTCTTATCTATCTGTTACCTATTTCTGTTATGCCTTTCAGCGTTCACGGTATGCACAAAGTTCTAGCATGCGTACACTTCGTATATGGTATTTTCTACTATCTCTGTTATCTCTGAGGTGCATCAGTTGCGTGAACGATATTTGGCCACAGATCCCAAGCATCAACACCCTGTTGCAGAAAGCCCAGGTGAGACAGACCAGTCATCACGACAGCCATCAGTCAGATGCACCTCAATATATAAAACTATGAACAGCTCTGTCATAGAGCAATCTCGAAAGAAGTGATGAATTCTGGATGAGTGGTGCGCCCTAGGAAATCCCAATCAGGGCTCGGCAATGCAGGGCCAATAATTTTTAGGAAATAGCAGAAATTATGACTTTTTTCATGTTTTTACAGAGTAATTGACTTTTCGCTGCTAAAGACATGTTTAGCTGTTCTTCTGGTGACGGCAAAAGATGCATTTCTCGTCTATTTTATTTCCTCTATGGGCTAACGACATGTTAACATGTTATACCCATGACTCTCATAGTCAGAAATTAAATGATAAATAAAGGCACGTAGAATTTTTCAATTATTTATGTATTTTTGCTTTTGCATATTATTTATTAAGGTTTTGTGTATAGTACAGTACGCCTATGACTTTTGTGTGACTTCCAGTGTACCACAACTTCAAAACGTTTGAGAACCACTGGCCTAGACCTAGAGAGGAGCGTTGACAGTTAAGTCCTTTGGCTGAAATCGGATGCATGTGTCCTAAGCGTGTAGAAGTCTATGCGTTTAAGGGCCTACTAAACCAATGTGCAACGTATACACGTTCTTGGCAAAGATCAAACAAATCACAAAGATTGATTAAAATTGGTCGTAAAGAACGAACGCAAAGAAGAAGAAGAAGAGTTGAGTCCTGTGTCCGGTAATTTGTTTTATCCGGAAATCCCTAACGCTTATACACTGTCTATTTATTGATCATATTCATTTGCTCCAGTTGCTTCCCCTGGGGTTCTTAAAACTCCTTCTTATCTTCTTGCAATAAACTTGAAGCTACTATGAAAATTAATAATGTGTATAACTGTATGTCCCCCCGATCCAGAAGCACTTGAGCTGAAAGCTCTTCGGCTCGGTGTCATGGACATCGTAACCTTCGGCTCGGTGCCACGAACACCGTAAATCTGGGAAACCTGTAGCTTTTCTGCCAGTCCGCGGAGTTGAACCTCGTAGTAACCCGTAGTCCAACGCGCTACGAACACGCTGGGCACGCGGGCAAACTGTATGTATGTTATATGTGTATACGTATGTGTATGTATGTTATATGTGTATACGTATGTGTATGTATGTTATATGTGTATATGCCTGTGTATGTATGTTATATGTGTATACGTCTGTGTATGTATGTTATATGTGTATATGCCTGTGTATGTATGTTATATTTTATACGTCTGTGTATGTATGTTATATGTGTATACGTCTGTGTGTGTATGTTATATGTGTATATGCCTGTGTATGTATGTTATATGTGTATACGTCTGTGCCATTATGTTATATGTGATATGCATGTGTATGTATGCTGTTGTTTCCTCTCAAATATACAATCACAAAAGCTTATCGCATGTAGTAGTTGTGCAGAGACTTTTCAATCGAATCTGACCTGACTATGTTGTTTGTGTTCAACAGATTGAACTTTGAACCGTTTAAAGTTTATGAAAGACACTACTTAGAAAGCTATTTTTAA
Source organism: Arion vulgaris (assembly GCA_020796225.1). NCBI lineage: Eukaryota > Metazoa > Mollusca > Gastropoda > Stylommatophora > Arionidae > Arion > Arion vulgaris. The sequence continues at coordinate 34,403,736 of CM036758.1, forward strand.
ATAGCTAGCCGGTTGTGTTCTTAAAAACGCTCGTACTGTAGGACTATGCAATGGGTGCCGTAAGAAATAAAGGTTTGTGGTTCGAATCCTGTTTGGTAATATGTTTATTTTCGAAAGCCCCTAACTGAGTAATACTAATACTAGTACACTGTCGATTTACTGATAATATTCATATTCAATGACTCCGTTGTTTCCCCAGGGGTTCATGAAACTCCGGGTTTCTGTGGCTAAGTGGTTACGCCTTTGCCTTGTGAGTCGAAGGTCGTGGGTTCGAGTCCGGACTGCGCCATTCTGTTCACGAGTGCAGTTTTCTAGAGCCCCCTAGGATGGTTGCTGGAGCTACGGAGTTCGTGTTGTGCAATACTCTCGGCAGATGGCGGGCCAGTTCTGGGAGAGGGACCGAAACCGTGTGGTAAAACCCGGTGCATTGAAGTCAATCCTACGGCTTCATAAAACTCCTTATTCTCCATCTTTCATATATTATTCGGTGGTTCTAGTCTTTTATACAACCCCAAGCAAATGGAGAGGCTTCCGGGGTTTTCCGGGGTGTGTCTGCTGTTTATCGTGTGTCGCGGTTTATTCCATTAGCGCTTATAGGGGTTTCAGTGTGATAATACAGAATTGGTATACTGAAAATGGCAAAGTTTCCGCTTTCTTTCAATTTCGTCTTTTTCTTTTCGTTATGACATTCGTTCTTCTTTTACGATATCTTCTGTTCTTCTTCTTCGATATCTTCTTCTTCGACTCTGATATCTAATATTTCATATGATATCTTCTATTCTTTTCTATGTTGTTTCATTCTTTATACATTCATTATGACGTTCCTTCGTCTTCTACGACATCTTCTTCTTCGACTCTGATATCTAATAATTCATTGTTAATACATTCTAGCGTTGTTGCAGAGCGAAGTGGAGCGTACAGGGCAACTACTTTTGGTATGAGGATGGAGATTGAGGCCTCATTTACTGGGGCCGTTGTTGTATTTACGTGGATATACTGTCCTGGGCATGCGTGTTTGTTTCGGTAATGAGAGAGCGGACAGGCTTGCACTAACAGCAACGATTGTTGGGGGATGTTCTTCGGTCACTTCGCGACTGTCTGTTGGATGAGGACACTGAAATATATGTTGAATCGATCCAGCGATTTAGGCAGTTTGGAGTTACCCGGTGTACAAGTAGAACTGGATGCCTGAGAGGCAGAGTTAGGTGTGTGTTTAATCAACTAGCTACGGGAACCCTCAGCATGCTCTTCGATATATGTTGGGGAGATTGAGCACCTAGGGGTCTGCCGGTACAATGACGTCATTTTGTAACCAATACCAATGTTATGTTATGCGATCGACATCACGGCACATTGGGCATTCCCATTCATGCTCTGTCCTCCGTTGCAGAAAGCTATCCCAAAGTCCATTTGCTCACAGTACCCATGAGAAGTTGATTACTATATCTTCTCTCTACACAGAACGACACTGTCTGGCATGTTCAAACTTAACGCCTAATTCTCGCACTCGTTCCAGTGTCTGAGACCCGCCCATGTCACACACAATTGAGGCGTACCGCATCGATGATATCGGCTCTGTCCATACTTCTGCATGCCGACTCGGGCATTGTTGCAGAGAGTCAGTACTCTTGCCCCGGCACTCCAGCATGCAGGTATGTACCACCAAGTCATTTTATGAGATGTGATCCCCGAATGATGTCAACCCATTCCACACGCGTACTTCCAGATTCAATCAGTTGAAGCAAATTCATCGAGTCTGATATGATGATCGTATGGGTAACCTGTTGCTCAGCCACCCATGACAGAGCCCTGGAGGCACCGGTGATCTCCATAGTCATGCTCAATGTCATTTTCTCGAAAGCCTGATCCACATGAAGTGTGCGACGGTTTTGTTGTGATGAGTAAGTCCGGGACCCATTCTCTCAAGCGGCGTCAAGTGTACTGACAACTGTTTAATAACATCCTATCCCTCGGCCATACAGGATCGGCCTCTCTTCAATCGCCTCCCCTTGTTTTCATTTGGATTTGTGCAGAAGGATGATTGTATCCGCAGAAACTCTTAGATAAGCTTTTCCTGTGCGACTTTGTGTCTCATGAGTCATCGTTGGCAATCCAAGGACATAGCGCATTGCCTCACAAGAGTGTCAGTGTGCAACCAATTATAAGCCTCATCGCTTCATTTGGATCCTGTCTAACTTATAACGTGATGTTCTGCTTACTGCCAAAAGACCAAGGCCATAGTCCACCACGTTCAGCAGTAGTCCCTGATAAAGAAAAAATAGCAGGCAGTGTTCATTATCCGCCTCCGCCATAACTTTGAGGCGTTAGCCCTTTACTTGCCTTTAGGATTACGTTCTCTACTGACTCTTAAATGACAGTTTTTCCAACTGGTATTCAAGATATTTTAATGTTTCGCTTCTGTCAATGTCTTTGCTACACATGTTGACAACTGGGTAGGTCTCTTACTATGTGAGTGTAAGAGAACCATGTCAGAGAGGCCTTTGCTGGGTTCAATTCGTTTCGAATTCGTTGCACCAGTCACAATCCTTTTCAGTTCACTGTATGGCAGATGCGATCTCATTTCTGTCCTGCCCATGCGATACACAGAATATCATCGGCGTACGACATTGTTCTGCCAACTCCGACCCTTTTTGTGCTGGTTACCCCGACGGTGTATACATTGAACAGGACTGGCGAGAGTGGTGATCCTGAGGAAGACTCATTAGGACTTGTGGTTGTGATGATCATGAACCACAACACATTGATAACGTGCGCTCAAAAATGGCAGCAGCAAGCCACTTGCCAAGCTTGATTCCACCTGCATATTCATCAATAACTGCATAAGTAGTGTAGAGACATTGTTATATGCGTCCTGCAGTCAATGGCGGCTGCAGCCGTTTCTGTCGCCATATTCTTCTTCTTTCGTTCATTCTTCACGACCAATTTGATCATTCTTATTTTGATGTATAATTGGCCCAATGGAAAGAACGGGTGATCTACGTCGGGACGATTGTGTGCCCATGGTGACTAGGCCCGCCCGTCCGGTTTCAGCCAGATTTTGATTTACTAGGGTGAGCTTTCCTAGGTATCGCCATCTAAAACCCCTCATACGCAAAAACCGCTGCATTGCACCATGTGTCCTTTCCTTTGCGATAGCCGCCGAAAGTGGAGGAAAAGACCATTTGTTTCCATCATATTTGAAACTCTACGGGCTATGAATTTACAAGCAGTTTGCCGACAGTGTTTTGCAGGGTAATAATTCTATATCCATTTATGCATGTGAGATGTTTTCCAGGTTTAGGCGAGGATCTCAGATAGCTGTGAAGCCAATCATTAGAATACAAAACAGAAATGACATCCCCGTTCTTATCTCAACGGATTCCATCAAGTGTCCTCAAATTCCTCTGCCCTGCCCCGCCAGTAAAAACGCAGGCTCTTCTCTCTCTCTCTCTTTGCCTTTACCCGGGTTGGGGCATAGGCCCTCAACCAACTCATACCAAGTCTTCCTATCTCTAGCTATCTCCTGCAGCTCTTCTTTATATTGTTGATCTCCGTCTCCAAGTATTTCTCAGCCTCCTTCTTTCGCTGTCCTGGGGTTCCAGGCAAGACCCTTCTTGTTTTATTTCCCTCCGGTTTTGCAAAGTGTGTCCTATCCAGCGTCTTTTTTTAACCTGTTTGTTCACTGGAATCTGTCTTGTTCTCTCCATAGTTCCTCATTTGTGACCCTATCATACCATCTTATTCCCTCTATTCTGCAAAACACCAGTTGTTGAATGTTTGCAATTTATGCTATTGTTTTAGTTGTTCTCCATGTTTCTGACCCATACAGTAGAACTGCATTAACATTAGAGTTAAATATCCGAATTTTTGTTCTAGATTTGATTTCTTTGGACTTCCAAATGTTTCCCAGTGCAATGAAAGCTCCTCTTGCCTTCTGTATTCTTATTTTAACATCTCTATCTGTTCCCCCCTCTTTGTCTACGTTGCTGCCCAAATATGTGTATGATTCTACCTCTTGAAGTGGGATTTCCCACAGGGAGATCGAGTTGTCGTTTGCTTAGTTAATTCTCAATATCTTTGTCTTTCCCTTATGAATGTTCACCCCTATTTGCTGGGACCTTTGATTCAATGTGTTTAGCTTATCCTGCATCTGATTTCGTGTATGTGACAGAAGGGCTATATCATCAGCGAAGCCCAGAGCATCTAGTTGTTCTGTCAGAGTCCTTTGGGATTCATTTCTGGTGTTAGTTACTGTGGTCTTCATAATCCAGTCTATTGTCAGTAAGAACAACAAGGTGATAGAAGACATCACTGACGCACTCCTGTTTCTATTCCAAAAGTATCTGTTAGTTTACCTTCATGAAAAACTCTACATTTCATATCTGTATATGTTGCTTTTATTAGGTTAATAATTTTCTGTGGGATTCCATAATGCCTCATTAATTTCAAAAGGGTTTCCCTATCAATACTGTCAAAAGCCTTCTCATAATCCACAAATCGATATAAAGTGGGGATTTCCATTCAATACTTTCTCTATTATTATGCGTAATGTGGCTATCTGGTCAGCATAGGATCTATTTGGTCGGAAGCCTGCCTGTTCATCTCTCAGTTTCTCCAGGATGACTCTGCTTAGTATTTTCCCAGGTACTGACAACAGCATTATTCCCTATAGTTTTCACACTTCTGAAGGTCCCTTTCTTTGTAACTTCACCAGGTATCCTTCTCTCAGTTTGCTGGTATTTCTTCAGTCTCCCAGATTCTGCTAAATAATTTATACAGTATTTCTGTGGATGTGTTTATTTTGCTAACTGCCTCCACTGGAATACCATCTGGACCACCGCTTTCCAATCTTTTAAAAGTTTAATGGCTTTACTAATCTCTTCCTTGGATGGTTTCTCACAGTTGATGTCCAAGTCAATTTCTGGTTGGATATCTGAGGGAGGTCAGAGGTGCTGGTCTGTTCAGGAGTTCCTTGAAGTATTCCATCCATCTTTCCATTGCTATGATAGGACAGCTTTTCATTGCTCCCAGAGTTATTCTTAGGCCCATGTTTTACACTTTGTCTAGTTTCTGTGTATGTTTTGGCTGTTGTTGTCCAAAAGCAGGAGCCATATTCCATGATGGACCTGACTGATCCAATTTAGACTTGTTTTAATATTTTTGAGCTTGCGGCCCAGGACGTTCACCCTAGTTTCTTCAATACAGAAAGTCTTTGTATGGCTTTCTTTGAATCTTATCTATGTTTGGCCTTCAGGTAAGTCTGTTGTCAAGGGTAATTCCAAGGAAGGTGGGTGTATCTGTTTGGTTTAACATACATCCATAGAATCGAACTCATTGTGTAGATATTGAACATCAGCCAGAAAGCGATTTCTTATGTTTCTTCTTCTGTGGTATTAGTTTGCTGGCTGCTGACATGAAGATGTTTTTGGTATTGGTAGCGTCATAGAACATCTGTGTCACCAGACATGTTGTGATTTCAATTGAATATTTCTTAAAAATATCAGATTAACGCAGATAAGTTATACAAATGTATTCAATCAAACTCTTAAATACAAGCAACCGCACATTACAATGACATAACACAATATATAGCTCAGGAATACATTTTAATGGAAATTGCAGTCAATGTTTAGTCAAGAACAAAGTGAGAAAACAAAATCTCAGGATAAGCTATTTGATGTTTAGTCCTCTGAATCTTCATCATGGCCCTTCTTGGCATTCTTCCTCTTGACACAACCTGATGAGAAAAAAATATTGCAATTCTGTCTAATCAATGTTATTGACTATCAATTTCTGACCATAAATTGTAATAACCAGTGATGCCTATAAAAGTCGAAGAAGCTCTCCTCTACAGTACACAAGGTGCCGGCAGAAAAGCGGAAGATTGACAATGTCAGAACGGCTTGAGGCGGGAGCTGGAACAAGCCTGGTATCGAGCTCAGGGCCCACCAGAGATCATCATGGTTAAGTGGCCAGAACTAATCAGAGAGCAACGTCCTATAAAGAATACGCACCTTGATGATGCCTATAAAAGTATACATCAAATTAAGTAGACTGATTGGAACTAGTATTTGTTACTCAAAATTCAAAGAACAAACAATCCCCAAGTATGGTGAGCTCAGGGAACAACCTGTGGTATTCCTGGAATATGAGACATGGCCTGTCAGTACCAAGTATATTAATTTGACAGTACCACACGAACTGCTAAGAGAACAACACCCCACATATCTTGGAGTAACACTTGACTGCCAACTCAACCTGAAGAAGCAAACCTGAAGAAGCATGTTGTGAATGTAAAGAACAAAGCATTAAGAAGATTACAGCAATGAGGTCAACACCAACCGCCGCATGTGAAATACACACAAATGTGGAACCTCTTGGTTGGGAGGGACAAAGCTGCTGTTGAAGCTTAAGAAAGGAGCAAAAGAATGAATCAAGATCACCCCAATAAACTACTTGTTGAGAAGTGGAAACAGAGAAACAGAATTAAACAAAAGTCAATCCTCCACCACATCAGGGAAATCAAAGACAGATACCACCCTTTCCCGAAACAAGACAGCAGCTGCAGGAGTAATAGCAAACTTACCACCATACACTTTGATACACCTGAAATTAGAACAAAATTGATAGATGAAGCAACAAAGCGCTCCAACCCATTCAGCCTTATGATAGCATCTCAAGAACCATTGATACCTATCCCCAAGAATGGATACATGTCTATATTGATGGATCTGTATTTAAAGCCACAATCAAAGCAGGTTACGGAGTATATATACAATACCCAGACCGATCATCTGAAGAGCTGTTTGGTGCATGTGGGAGAAAGTCTCCAATTATGAGGCTGAAAAATTCTTGTGATAGAAGCTGCTTTCTACCACATGCAGACTGTTTTCAATGCCTTTCCATCCAAGGCACAAAACAATTATTTTCACAGATTCAATGTCTGCCTTTCAAGCTCTAGAAGAAGGTGGACATTGTAAATCTGAACTATATCCCAGATAGCCCTAGATATTGACAGACATTACATCAAAATAACTATGCAGTGGATCCCTGGACATTCAAACACACCTGGAAATGATAAAGCAGATAGGCTAGCCAAGAAAGGATCAACACAGGAACAACCAATCACAGCAACAACTCTCCATACAGCAAAGCAAATTTAATGGCAACAAATAAAGAAATTTGGCTGAAAAAGATGGGCAATGGGAGACACGGGAAAGAGGTGTACAGCCATATGGCCAGCCCTAACCTTAATGATAACATCAACCACCTTACAAGAATAGATCGGAGCACCATTTTTAGACTCGAACCCTCCAGATTTGCCTACCTTACAGTGGTTGGAGGTTTGCGTGCCTTGGTGATCCTTTAGGCTATGTCGTGGGGTCTAACTCCTGGCAGGTCTAACCAAGCGAAGAGACTAAAGGTCAAAGGCCAGACCAAAGGTGGGAGCAGGATGGGGCCTCATAAAGGGGACATCGCAGAACCCACTGACGAGTGGTAATGCTCTGGCTGCAACCCAACCCTAACTATGGGTTAAATGGCAGCCCTTTTTCTTGTCTTATCTCCCACTTCTTTTACAACTTTCTATTCCTCGAGTTAGACTACAGTCTTCTCTAGCAATAAGAGTGCTGAAGTCGGAGGCAACCAGCCAAGAGGCGCACTTTAGCAATCAGGTTGCCACGCACTAACGCATAATGAATATGTATTTGAAAAGATATGGTGCTCGCCCTGTGCACCTTACTGGAGCAGTGAATTGGAACTACTGCACAATAATGTAGAAATTTCACGAAGCAGGCAGAGACCACTCCGTGCAGAACACCACAACAAATATCAGCATGCCAAGGCTATATTTCAAGGTACAAGCTGCAGGAGCAGCTGGAAGAAAAAACTTAAAGAGTCCTTAAACTTTGAAGAGATACCAGGAACTGTGAAGCTGGTAAAACAACTTAGTGATGAAGGTACAGGAGAAATCAAAGATTGCATTGAACAAAAATGGGAAAAATCCTCACAGGAAAACAGGCAGCTGATCATTTTGCAGACTCCTTTGCTAAAGACAGTAATATTGAAATTAGCTCAATGAAACAGTGAGATTCGTGAGAAAAAGCAAAATGTAGAGCAAGATGAAACCATACCTGAAGTTATGAAGACCCTAATCACATTTAAAGAACTGGAACTAGCGATATCCCAAAAAAAAATGGAAAAATCACCAGGAGTTGATGGTGTATCAATGAGATGATCAAGAACTTGGGAACTGCAGCAAAATAAAGCTACTGCAGATTTACAATAATTATTGGATCTTGGGTAGCTGGATCATTGAAGAAGTACATGTGACCCTGGAAACAGACAGAGGATCCTGAATGGTTAAGTACATGTAGTAGTGCAAGAGTAGTTATATTATACAAGATCTAACCGTAAAACAGACTAGCAGAATCCCAGAGTAAAAACCTTATAAGCCTCTCCTGGATGCTGGGAAAGCTACATAAATACAAACAAATCGTAAGAAATTTGCGAGTAGTGGACTTATAATGCACCTATAGTTAACTGAATTGCCACTATCAAGCAGGAAATGATTTTGGAAAGCGAAGCTGGTGCTCAATGCTGTTCGCTGGAGTGCATTCCTTTCTCATTCCAGGGGTATGGATCTTGCAGAAACAGGGCAACAAGCTGCAACTTATATCACGAGCAAAACAGGGTTAGCTAGTACTTTCACAAATCACAACATCCTAGAGACTCAAAAAGCTACAAATGAAGTACTAAGAGATGAACAGGCAGAATTTATGCACAGTTGAAGAAAACTTGGCATGAGTTGGTTGTCCTATGCCCCAATCCGGGTTAAAAGGAGAGAAAGAATCCAAACCTGGATTCTCAAAATTTCTCTTTAGAGGTGCGGGCTGTAATAAAACACAGAAACCTGATGGGTCTATGTTTGATCAGAACACTAGCCTGATGAATGCTCTTAGCAAGGCCCAGGTTGAACACTTCTGTTTGCAAATGACGCTCTAGGAAATCTTCACGCCACAAGTTTGCTATCATCAAGTAAGCAAATGTCCAATCTACTGAAGAAGATCGACCTGCAAGGAAAGTGTAGTTAATGAAATTGGAGTAAACAGAATGGTTAGTAAATTAATAAATGCAACTAATTAACTCTTGTGCACGTAGGATGTTATTGAGATATTGGATGGCCCTGAAAAGGACCTGGTGGTGTGACGATGGCCTGAAAGGACCTGGGTGGTGTGACGATGGCCTGAAAAGGACCTGGGTGGTGTAGTCGAGAAGGCGTGTGTTCATTATGGATATGGAGTAACTGGAGCTTGCATATGTGGCATGTGTTCATTCTGGAGGCCCAAAAACAACAATGTCGCAAGAATGGCGTTGAAGCGTCAATACCTGCGGATAAATACGCCATTCGCCATAAATTCACAAGTAGGACTTAGCAGATGCCTGCGAGTCCCATTCGCCTCTTGTTTTCCTCCCTTTGCTGATCTCCACAGACGTTCAATGTGCTGTGTATGTGCACTGATTGGATCAACAAAGTTCCTGGAGTGGTTAACTGTCAGATGATCATATCCAACAATATTTGCCACTCCGTTATAGGCCGCCATTAGTCGGATACAATAGTAGTACGGGACTAATGTGCCTGAATGATTGGTACAGAGTTGCTGCTGTTCTATCGGCAACACAGAACATGAAGCATTCTCTGGTCTCACTACATATACCACCAAATACCCACTGAGGGAAAAGTTCTCCTTACTTTTTCGCCTAGTGAATAGGCTCTCATCAATGGTATTTGGCCCTCCTATTACAGCAGGGTTTAGAAGGAGTTTATTGGTGCATACCTCCCGGAATGTAATTAGACCAATCAATAGTAGAACTTTTCGACATGTCTAACTCCTGACAATATTTTATATTTGCCAATTTTTAACCAACAGTATATAAATAAATTATCTGCTATATGTTAGACGGGAACTTTGTAACCAAGTTCCAGTCTGAGAGTATATCTTGCCGACAAGTGGTTCTCCGGCACCGCCAGCGATCAACACACAGCCATTCTTCTTGCCTAAAGATAACGTCATATCATGGTTATTTGAACACACACCTACTAGTATGCACACTTCCCATGTGTCTGAAGAAAAGCAACGCACCTTGCCTTGTCTTCAGTCAGGGCTGATAGTGCAATGAAATTCATGATATACAATAATATGTTAAATTGTTAATAAATTGTTTAATTCTAATAGTGCAAATAATTGACAGTGCTTGCAATATATGGATTGACAGTTCTTGCCTTCAACAACTGAAACTGGCGCAAATACTAGAATGGATAATGCCTGACCGGAAAACGCTTATAACGGCGAATAGTAATGTCGAATACAATACTAACGAATACTAGCTACTAACGAATACAATCTAAATTGATCGACATATCTAAAAATAGCCGCAATTGCTACCAAATTTGTAACTGGTTTACCTGCCCTAAAATGGACCATCCAACGACCTCCACCGACGCGTCACGACAGATCTAAAAATAGCCACATCCGCTTGTTTGGGGTTGTATAAAAGACTAGTACCCATTATTCAATAACGTAACAAATTATATGTTTAGATCAAATGTACAGATTTTAAAAACAGCATACAGTAAATATCTAAAACATGCATACCTGCTTATATCGTATCTCTTCCATGTTTGTGAAACCTTCCTTTTATTTGTTGATAAATAATCTTGTTTACACTTCCATAATTTCATTGTGAAACCTTCCTTTTATTTGTTGATAAATAGTCTTGTTTACACTTCCATAATTTCATTGTGAAACCTTCCTTTTATTTGTTGATAAATAATCTTGTTTACACTTCCATAATTTCATTGTGAAACCTTCCTTTTATTTGTTGATAAATAATCTTGTTTACACTTCCATAATTTCATTGTGAAACCTTCCTTTTATTTGTTGATAAATAGTCTTGTTTACACTTCCATAATTTCATTGTGAAACCTTCCTTTTATTTGTTGATAAATAATCTTGTTTACACTTCCATAATTTCATTGTGAAACCTTCCTTTTATTTGTTGATAAATAATCTTGTTTACACTTCCATAATTTCATTGTGAAACCTTCCTTTTATTTGTTGATAAATAGTCTTGTTTACACTTCCATAATTTCATTGTGAAACCTTCCTTTTATTTGTTGATAAATAATCTTGTTTACACTTCCATAATTTCATTGTGAAACCTTCCTTTTATTTGTTGATAAATAGTCTTGTTTACACTTCCATAATTTCTATGGTTTCGATAACAATATTTACATTTCCTAGAATGTTGTAATACCAACAACACGACAAATGTAAGAAACTTTACCAATAATTAACACTAAAACATTATAATGAACATCAAACGGATGAATTCGAGAATGATGAAATCAGAAATGTCTGGTCAACCACTAGTAACAACTGTTATAAGAAAGAGAAGATGGAGATATGTTGGACATACCTTGTGAAGAAATGATCAAAGAATACCAAAGCAGGCATTGATTTCATTGAAGTGGGATGCAAAGGGTTAAAGAAAGAGAGGACGCCAGTAGTATTATAAATATGCGAGTCTGACTCACTATAAAAAAAAATTTTAATGCAAGTTTGCTAATCTCCCAATTATAAGGACTGTATTGTAGGCTAGGCGATTGGTGTCGAAAGGACTAGGTAAGTGGTTCGAGTCCCGTGTTTGTCTATTTGTTTTTTCGGAAGCTCTTATACCTGTATCTGTTTATTTGTTGACCAATTATACTATACTACTGTTTGTGAAAAAAACAATTTTAAAAAATGCATGTTTGCTGAACACCTAATTTTAGTATACTACTGTAATGTGGAAAAAACAAAATGAATTTAAAATAATTAAACCATTATATATCTAAAAATACATATATAAAAATGGATCACAATGAATCGTATAAAATTTGTTCAATCTGTCATGAATTAAAATCATTCAATTACTTTGTAAAAGATAAAACAGGTTAAAATATGGACTGAGATCAAGTTGTAAGGAATGTAATAAACCATATAAAATGAAACATTATCAAGAAAATAAAGAAAAATATAAACAAGCATATCAAGATTTTATGATTGATAATCCTGATTATTTTAAAAATTATAAAAGAAAAAAGTATATTAAAATGTTTCTAACAAAATGAGCGAAGAAATCGTATAAATAAGGATGATATTTATGATTGTGCTAGTTATATTATCAATGAATATATTCATCACGACATTGATGTTAGTTGGACTCCTTCAGCATTGAGAGTGGTTTGACATTCTAGAGGTTTTAATAAATCTCCTTTACATTTTGGTTGTACATATAATGATATTGAAAGTGTTAAAAATATTTTGAATAGTAAAGATTTTGATGTTAACTTACAAGTTGTATTTGGGGATTCACCTCTATATACTGCATGTTATCATAACAATATTGAAATAGTTAAAATATTATTAAATCATAAAGATATTAATATTAATTTACAAGATGTTAATCTAGAAACACCTTTACATACTGCATGTGAAAGAAACAATATTGAAATAGTTAAATTATTAATAGACCATAAAGATATAAATATTAATATACAAAATATTGATAATCTTCTTCTTCTTCTTCTTTGCGTTCGTTCTTTACGACCAATTTTAATCACTTTTATGATGTTTGATCTTTGCCAAGAACGTGTATACGTTGCACATTGGTTTGAGGCCCTAAACACAGAGTTCTACACGTTTAGGACACATGCATCCGATTTCAGCCAAACCTCCTTAGTCGCCCCTTACGACATGCGTGGCAGGTAGCAGTGGTCCTATTCTTTACACCCCAAATTTGGGCCCGTAACCACTCTGCGATATTGATAATGAAACTCCATTAGATATTGCTTGTGAAAAAAATAATAATGAAATAGTTAAATTATTATTAAATCATAAAGATCTTGATGTTAATTTACAAGATGATCAATTTGGATTTGCACCTTTACAAACCGCATGTGAAAGAAACAATATTGAAATAGTTAAATTATTAATAGATCATAAAGATATCGATGTTAATATACAAAATGTATCTGAAAATACTCCTTTACATATTGCTTGTATGTATAATAATATTGAAATTGTTAAAGTATTATTAAATCATAAAGATATTTATGTTAATTTACAAGATGAAGTTGGGTACACTCTTTACTTTGTGCTTGTGAATATGATAATATTGAAATAGTTAAAGTATTATTAAATCATAAAGATATAAATGTTAATATACAAAATATTGATGGAGATACATTATTACATATAGCTTGTATGTATAATAATATTGAAATAGTTAAGTTATTATTAAATTATAAAGATATAGATATTAATATACAAAATGAAGTTGGAAAAGCACCAATATCTTTTGCTAATAATATTGAAATAATTAAATTGTTATTAAATTATCATCATCATCAGGTGCCGTCTCCACATCGAAGGTTGGCTGCAATGAATCTCCCGCATCCTCTGTCTTTCGCCTTAGTGTTGCACACTGCCAGACTGTAACCTGTCCATTTCTTAAAGTTTCCTCCCACTTATCTCTCGGTCTTCCTCTTGCTCTTCTCCCTCAACTTTCCCCTCTAGTAAATGTTTTATCATGGTGTCATGCCTTTTATGTGCCCAAAATACTTTACTTGTCTGAATTTTATTTCTCTTAATAATTGTTTCTTCATGCCTAGTTTTCCTAAAACTTGTTTATTTGTCTGTTTTCTGTCCATGAAACTCTGCCTATTCTTCTATATATCCACATCTCAAATGCATCAATTCTGTCTTCTAACTGCTTGTTCATTGTCCATGTTTCCGAGCCATACATTAATATAGGATATATATAGCATTTGATCATTCTAATTTTTAGCCTGTTTGTGATTTGTTTGGATGTCAGTAACTTTCTCATACTATTGAAATTATCCTTGGCCATTCCTATTCTCTTTTAATTTCAGTTATACATCTGCCATCATCTGTTATCATCTGACCGAGATAGAAGTAGCTTTTTACTTGATGTAGTAATTCTCCATGTATTTTTATATTCATTTTAGGTTTTTCCATTTCCTTGTTGATTACCATAGTTTTTGTTTCTGTATGTTAATGTCTAATCCATATTCTTTGCTAGTTCTGTCCAATTGGTCCACTAATTCTTGTAGATCTTGTTCATTTTCTGGTACCAATACTGTGTCATCTGCATATCTTAAGTTATTTATTATTTTTCCATTGATCTTGAGTCCTGGCATTCCTCTAGTTGTTTGAAGATTTTCTCTGTGTAGATGTTAAATAGGCTTGGTGACAGTATGAATCCTTGTCTCACTCCTCTTTTATGTCTATGTATGGAGAGTAGCTATTTTCATATTTTATTATTGCTGTCTGTTCCCAGTATATGTTGCTTATTAGTCTGATATCATCCCCATCTAGGCCTATTTCTTTTAGACATATGATTAGCTTTTCATGTTGGACTCTGTCAAAGCTTTGCTATAATCGATGAAACACAAGTAGATACTTTTTGCACTTCTATATACTTGTCAGCGAGTAGTCTTATACAAAGTATTGCCTCTCTTGTTCCTCTGTTCTTTCTAAAGCCAAACTGTTCTCCTACTTCTATGTCTATCTTGTTTTAATTCTTTCATGTATGATCTTGAGTAGTATTTTTGTTATGTGGCTCATCAGGCTAATTGTCCTATAGTCTGTGCACTCCTGTGCTTTGGGCTTTTGGGTAGTGGTATTAAATTATAAATATAAAAATTATGGATTTATGGTTATACAAAAATAAAAGCATTATTAATTATACAAAGAACATTCATGGAAAAATTATACACTCCTGATTTTTATTTCAGTACAAATATTGGAAAGACAAAAATTAATGATTTTAATAATAAATTAAAGCAATATTTAAAAAATACTGTAAATAATAAAAAGAGTATTTACTGTCAGATATAATTTAAAATTGACTCAAATTAAATTATAGTAATTTTTTTCCCTTTTAAAATGGAAATAAAAGATTGGTCGTGGAATGAAAACATTAAAAAGACAAAACAATCCATTATTACCAAAAAGTATAAGAGGTATTATAATAGGTAAATCTGGTTGTGGTAAAACTAATTTGCTTTTACAGCTACTTCTTAGAGAAGGATGGTTAGATTATGATAATCTCCAGATTTTTGGAAAATCTATGTTTCAACCAGAATACAAAATTGTTAAAACAGGATTTGAACAAAACTTATCAAAAGAAGTTATTTCAAATTTGTTTGATAATGTAAGAGAATATTGTGTAAATAATAATATTTCCCCACATGAAGTTTTGCAAGAAGCCAGTAAACTACATTATAATAAATCCCCAATTAAATGTAAATTTTATGAAAATGCAGATGATGTTCCTGACCCTTCTTATTTAAATGTAACAGATAAAAATCTAATGATATTTGATGATCTTCTATTAGAAAAACAGAATAAATGTGAGGATTATTATGTCAGGGAAGACACAGTAATGTTGACTGCTTCTACTTAGCTCAAAATTATTTCAAATTACCTAGACAAACCATTAGAGAAAATGCTAATTTCATCTGTCTTTTCAAACAAGATGCAAAAACTCTTACTCATATTTACAACGATCATGTGAGTAGCGATATGTCAATAGAAGAGTTTAAAAAGCTTTGTAAAATGTGTTGGGAAAAACCTTTTGGATTTATTGTTATAGATAATTCTAGCGATAAAAACAATGGCAAATATAGATATAAATTAGATACCTTTTATTTTCCCTCCTAAAATGGAAGCACTTCTAGAAGAAATTGTAAAAAACACCAGACCCAAATTCTCACATCAATTTGTTGTCTACAGTAATAAGACTGTGTTTAATACTGCATTTAATTCACCATTAGAATTAGATAAAGATAAACATTATGAGATTGCTTTAGTTAATTTGGAGACGTATTATTCTTTTCCTAATATTAGTGAAGGTGACAACAAAACACCTGCTAATAACCTGTTTGAATATTCCAAAGATAATGGAAAAACATGGATAAAAATATTTATACCAGAAGGAGCATATGAACTTAAAGCTTTAAATTCAAGAATTCAAAGTTTGATTGACCCAGTCCTGTTTCAAAAAAATAAAGATTCCGGCACTTCACAGATAGGAGATTTTGGTATAGTAATTGAACCAAACAAAGAAACTCTAAAATCTGTTATGACTATAAAAGCAGGATTTAAAGTAAGTTTTAAAGAAAAGAATACATTTGCTAATTTATTAGGATTTCAAAACAAAATATATGAATCTGGCACTCATGAATCAGAACATATTGTAAATATTATGCACATCAATAGCATTTTAATTCATCTAAACATTATAAATGGAAGTTTCGTTAATGGGTCAAGAAGTCCAGTTATCTATTCTTTCTTTCCAAATGTATCTCCGGGCAGAAAAATTGTTGAGAAACCACATAACCTAGTTTTTTACCGTTACTATGAAAACTATAAAGATTTAAAAGTAACAATTACTGATCATTACTAAAAATAACGTGTTTTGCCAATCAAATAGTTTTACTGCAGTTCCATATATATATACTGATCAAAATAACCAACTTTTAAATTTAAGAGGTGAAACTGTTACTATAAGATTTCACATCAGAGAAATTTAATCCTTATAAAATGGGAACATATGAACAAGTAAAATTAAATATCTCTGATAATCAAAAAGATAAAATACAAAAAGCTTTAAAAGATAAAACATCGGTTACAATTAGAATAAATAATGAAATAGGTAATGATGTTTTAGCTTTAACAAAAAGACAAATAAACAAATTAGAAAAAGCATTTGCTCATCAGAAAGGTGCAGATATTATTTTGAGTGTAAAACAAATAAAATATAATATGAAGATTGAGGGTGCTTTCTTGGGTGCTTTAGCTGGTATGGTGTTACCCTACTTAAAAAGCACTTCCAGCCATAGCAAAATCGTTAGGAATTGGAGCCTTAACTGGTTTAACTTCTAGCGGGGTTTCAAAATTGATAGGTAATGGATTATATTTATCAAAAGGTGGATGTGTTTGTCAAATTGAATCCAACGGAAAAGGTTGTCTTTATTTAAATCAGATAAAAGGTAGCGGATTAGAATTACAGGGAGATGGATTATATTTATCAAGAGAAGGAAATATTTATGATGGTAGTGGATTTCTAGGCGATTTAGTTTAAAATATTCCAGTTCTAAATATGCTATTTTAATAAATTTTTGTCTTAAAAAATGGAAGTAAAAGAAAGAATATATCCTATTTTACCTCCCGCACCACCACAAAATCAAATAGAAGTTAACAACTACAGAATTCAAAAAATTATTGATATTCAAAACTGTTTTGAAAAAAATAAAGAAGAGAGAAGAAAGACATTGAAAAAATATACAAAAACTTTATCAGCATTTAATACCACTGACGCTGTTTTAACAGCTGCTGCAATAGGAACAGGAGTTGAGGGAGTTGGTTTATTAACAACAATTATTGCGGCTCCAATTGTTTTAGGAATGGAAATTACCGCATTAGGAATGGGAGCAGGAAGTATTATTATAAAATTTATAAATAAAAAATTACAACACAAAGCTGATAAACATAGACAGATTTTAATTTTATCAGAATCAAAACTAAATACAATTCATAATCATATTTCTAAAGCGCTTGAAGATGGAAGAATTTCTGAAGAAGAATTTAAACTTATTTTAGAAGAAGAAACTAAATTTAGAGAGATGAAAGAAGAGATAAAAAAACATGTTGTAAAAGTTAACTATGTCGCTTCAGTAGAAAACGAAAAACAAGAACTAATTCAAAAAATGAAGAGTTTTTTAGACTGGAAAAATAAAATAAAACTTAAAGTAGCTTTAAGATTATATATTAGATTTTCAATAAGATATAGAATAGAAATTAATAATATATAAATTCCTAAAATTAATAATATATAAAATGTCCTTCTTAAATATTACAGATTCAACAAAAAGAGATCAAATGATCAATGATTTTCTTCAAACAAAAAGAAATATTCAATTAACTCTTTCCACGCCCATTTATTTCCTCAATTTTTAACAGTTAATTCAAGAGTAAAAAAAAAAAAAAAAATTACGATCCAACTACTTATCAATAAATAAACATATATATATTATTATATACTAAATTGAAGTAAACTGGACAACCTAACAGAATAACAAGGTTAAAAGTACTATAAGTAAAACAGAAGAAGTAAAACTAGAAAGACTTCTTATAAGGAAGCAACTCTATGGCGCAGTGTGCGGCTTAAAGCGTGCAACGGACTTCGCCATGGCGCAGTGTCGGCAAAGCGTGGAAAGAGTTAAATAACATGAATGAAAGACTTGGAGATATTGAAATGAAAAGAGAGTTTACCAAAGTGTTTTCTCCAATAACTGAAAGTCAACAAAAAGCAGCTGAAGTTACTACAAAGAGTTTTCAGAAAGCAATAGTAGAAAATTCTCCAAAACAATTAACATTAGAAGCTCCAACAACATTATCTTTAGTAACAAAAGGAAGTAAAATAGGAGACACAGCATTTGGATTATATGATTCTGGAGGTAAAATGTTTATAGGAAATAAAGAAGCTATAATTGATAATAATAGTGATATTATAATAGAAGATACTAAATATAAAGGAACTCCAGGATTATTAGCATTAATAACTAGTAAAGAACCAAAAAATTATACGGAAGAAGACAGAAATACATATAAGGAAATACTAATTACAACTGGTGCTTTATGGACTAAAAATGATCCCAATACCAAAAAAGCAAAATCAGGTACTGGTGATAAATATTATAATATCATCAAACCAACAAGAGAAGAAATAATAGATCAAAAACAATTACCTATTGAAGATATAAGTTCCACTGAATTAATGAATAGATTTACTCTCTTAAAGGCAAGTAAAGAAGCTGGGAATAGTAATGTTGATACTGAGATGAATGATATAGAATCAAACTTTTCAAGGGTGTTATTGATAAAGAACAATATGAAACTTATAATAAACAAAATTAAAATATTTAAAATGCCTTTAATTATAAGAAAAAAATATTATAAAGGAAATGGATTCTTGAATAGTTTATTATCTATTACTTCGAAAGTTGTACAAGATGCAGCAAAGGAAGTTGTTGTAAATGTTGGCAAAAAGCCGAAGAATTAGGTAATAAAGCTAGTGAAAAAGTTGTAAATAAAATATTCCCCCAAGCAAACAAAACACAAGACGAATGGTGAAAATAAATTATCCTCTAAAGTAAAACTTTTGGCAGAACAATTATTTCCAAGAGGAAGTGGGTTAAAAAGTCCTTCTGTTAGAAGAGTCTGAAATTTCAGGTTAAAAATGGATACAGTAAAAATATATAAAAATTAATATTATAATTTCAAAATATGAAAATAAATTGTTTATATATAATCTAATTCTCTTATTCACTTTAATTCTTTTATTTTGTTATTTAATTTATTTAATAGTCTATTAGGTGCTTTTTCTTTATATTTCAATTTAGTTGAATCAACTATTTCATTATATTTTTTATTTGATTTTTCAATTATTTCATTATTTAACTTATAATCACCAATTAGTGTTTGATATTCAGTAATTAAACATTGTTGTTCTTCAATTTCTTCTTCATATTCAATCATTTGCTCACCAGCTAATTTTATCATTTCTTCATTGATAATATTTTTTATAGCATATTGTTTTAATAAATGATCTTTTGTTATATAATTTTGTTTATCAAGTTCTTTAATTTCATCCTGTTTATTTTTTTTAACCAATACTTTTATACTTTCCATTTTATATCATTTAAAAGTTAAGCTTCTTCTATTGCTTTATCTACATCAAATTCTCCATATCCTACTTTTTCCTTTAGAGGATTCACTCCGTTCTTGACCTTTTTAAGGTGTCCGATTTTGTTTGATTTTGTCTTGTTGTTATTTTGTATAGATTTGATAATATTTTCTGAATGTTTACTTCTTTCATGAGCTTTTATTCCAGATTTATTCTTTGAAATAAACTCACAATATTCACATTTCTGAGGATTAAATACTATTTTTACTTTTTTCTTTTGAAACATTATTTCATTAATATCATTAGAATATCTTTGTAAAGTTCTTTCAGATACATCTAAATTTTTAGCTATATCTTTTTTACTCATCTTAGGATTTTCAGTTTTTATATTCATAGCTTTATCTATCATCACCATTTTATAAAAGTTACCTAATGTTCTCATATTTTCATTCACTGGAGAAGTACAATTTTTTGTATATTCTAGAAAAGAAGCCATTTTATCAGTAGTCAATTTGTTGACTTTTAAGTAGTTCAATAATTTCACTATAATTTTTAATAACTTCTCTGTATGTTGAATTTGAAAATAAAATTTGTTCATATTGGTTACAAGCATTATAAAAACGTATATAATCTTTCAAGGTTGTCGATCGTCTATTAAATTCTATTTTAGCATAAGCAAGAAACTCTTTTTCTGTTTTAAATTTTGATTTAAGAATAGTAAAATAAGAACCAACAATATAATAAAATCTTGTATTTCTTTTCTTATTAATAACATATCAGGATCAGTTAACAGTTCTAATTTTATTTTGGTATATTTTAATCCACATTCCCAAGTCAACCCAGGAAGAGAAAAACAATAACTTGGATCAATTTTATGATGTTTTAAATTGAATTCTCTAAACTTTTCAAAAGCATCTGCTAAAATTAATACATCTGATTTTAAATAAATATCATGATAATCCTGAAGAGTTTTACAGTTAAAATGTTTCCATACTTTTTGTGCATGTTCGTATTCTTCTTCAGTTACAATTTCATCTGTTAAAGTTGAATAAAATTTTTCTATTGGAGGTAATTCAGTTTCTTTTAATCTATCTATAGAATCAATGTATTCATAAGGATAAATTCCTTTGAATGTTTTTCCACGTTGTAATACTTGTAAATCTTCTTTATTAAAATATTCTCACATTAATTTAAAATCTTCATCTAACATACTTTTGGAGATAGTATCTAAAGAATTAGTCATAAATCTATAACTGTCTAAAACTCTCAATTTTATATTATAACCACCATATTCAAAAGAAATATACTCTTCAGCTGTTTTAGCTAACACAGTAAGTTTATTATATTCATTTTCATATCTCATTATTTCTTCAATCATAAAATAAAAATCATATCTACTTCCATTATGAAAAAATACTGGAATAATTTTAGAGTGTTTTCCTTCTTTAGTATTACAAGATTGACAAGCTGCTCCTCTATATTTTCCATTATAATGATTATGTTCTTTAATTTTAGAATTATTCTCTGTAAACTTCTTTTTGCACATATAACATTTTGTTTCATCATTAAATTCTTTTTCTTGTTTTTAGTTAGTTTACATTTATTTTGTTCACAATTTTTATTTCATCGTGGATAGTATCAAAACGTTCTATAATAGTTTCAAAAAAATGTTCTATTGCATTTTCACCAGTATAAGAAGTATATTCCGATTCAGCTAACTTAGAATAATCTGATTTTATATATAAACCACAGGAAATAATTTCTTGTTTAAATAATGGTTTTGTATATGGATTGTTAGAATCTGGCTGGGTTGTATTTCTATTTGGTATATTTTTAGCTTCAAAATCTGCATACATTACTATAGGTAATTTAGAACTAAAATGATAATTTTTAAATTTTTAAATATTATTTTCTTTTGTTGGTTTATAACAAAATAATTTACTAACACGTGATTTGTGTTTCATTTTAATTTGTCACTCCTGTTTGTTCGTTTGCTTGATAAAGGCCTTGTTGGTCGAAAGTTGCTGTATTTTGTCATTTTGTAATTTGTAAAACTACAGTACTTTGTAATTACGTGTTTTGCCAATCAAATAGTTTTACTGCAGTTCCATATATATATATACTGGATAATATAGTTTTACAAAACTTATCACATTTTTCTCTGTGATTCTTTAATGCATCTTCTGTTTTAAATGAACTCATACAATTTCTACAAACATAACTTTTATGTCTGGATTTATCATATAGAAAAGAATTAAGATCTTTAATTAAACAATAATGAGTGTTACTATCTTGTTCTAAATATAGTAAATCAATAACTGTTTCTCTATTTTCTTCTACTGAAGTATATATTGGGTAAAGAGAATATTTATCATTTGAATCATTTAGAGCAAAAACATTAATACTAAGGTTTGGATTCTGTCTTTCAAACTTTGGAATATCTTCTTTGTTTACAGGATATTTGATTTTACTCATATTTAAAGTAGTTTCATACTGCCGATATTTTGATACTCTTTCTTTATTTTCATCTGCAGGATAAAGTTTAGCAAGAACAGACCATAAGAAACATTTATTATCTTTTGTATTTTGTACATTAATAATATTTGAACTTTTAAAAGGAGTTGGAATATAAGATGATGCTCTGAAAAATTGAGTTTTATATGTTTTTACTACTGTTCTTCTTATCTGATTGAAAACATGTCCACTACCACGTTCTTGATATTCATCTATCCATGTTTCAAAATGATCTATAATTGAGTTAAATTTTGTATCAAAATCATTCATAGATCTTATAATTGTATTCTCTCCTTGATAATATACATCAATAAGTTGAAAAGCTAATGCAGTGGTAAACTCACAAGTTAGAACTAGTTTAAATTTAATAGGTTTTTCAATTTCATCTATTATATTTCTGACTCCATCTCTAATAAGATTAAAATAGGCGTTTATATTATTTTCTTCAATATCATCAATTGTATATTCATTGATAATATTTCTGAAGGTTTTTATTCTGCTCATTTTGTTAGGGAACATTTTTAATATACTTTTTTTTCTTTTATAATTTTTAAAATAATCAGGATTGTCAATCATAAAATCTTGATATGCTTGTTTATATTTTTCTTTATTTTCTTGATAATGTTTCATTTTATATGGTTTATTACATTCCTTACAACTTGATCTCTGACCATGTTTTCCTGTTTTATCTTTTACAAAGTAATTGAATGATTTTAATTCATGACAGATTGAACAAATTTTATACGATTCATTGTGATCCATTTTTATATATATGTATTTTTTAGATATATAATGGTTTAATTATTTTAAAATTCATTTTTGTTTTTCTACATTACAGTAGTATACTAAAATTAGGTGTTCAGCAAACATGCATTTTTTTTTTTTTTTCACATACAGTAAGTAGTATAGTATAATTGGGAGATTAGCAAACTTGCATTTTAATTTTTAATTTTTTTTTATATAGTGAGTCAGACTCGCATATTTATAATACTACTGACGCCATAGGGAGACCCTGAAACGAACGTTGCTAAGAAACAAGAAATATCAGTTTCAATTCTATGGAAGAGATTGAGCGAGTTGCCCAGGATAGAGTGGTATAGACAAATTACTTGCATACCCTATGTAACGTATAGCGGTACGAGATAAATTATTACTAAAACGTTATAATCGCTCAATTGGAATTTAGTATGTTGATAAACGGTACTCCCTTATTTGACCCCGGGTTATCCATTTTTTATATTATACTATTTGGGGAAAAACTGGCTGATGATCGAGATATATGGAAAACAACATTGCGGCGCAAAGTTGCTGAATCTTTTGAAGAGAGACTTAGTGATGAGCTGAAAGACAAGAGAGACAAGCGAAAACTCAGAAGTTGTCACAGTGAAACACTTGACCGTCTGTAAAGACGAAAAAGGCCATTGGAATTGAACAACTGAGACAACATTGGAATTGAAAATGCGTAACTTACTTTAACTCCCATGATACGTACTCAAAAACCCGCCTTTTACGTGCTCGCTTTAGGAACTCAATTTAAACTAGTCTTACACATATCCTATATTTTTTATTTGTAAATATTTCAAACTATTCAACAGTAAAAATCCAATTCTATAAAATTACGTAAATAAATAATAAAAATAATATAATACGTAAATATATACAATAAATTGTACTTTTTATTTTTATACATATTTTTTTTAATATGACGAACAACAAATATAAATAAATTTTATTTTGGAGAGGCGCCCGCTGCCTTTTCATTTTACCACAATTATATACGTGACGTATTAAACAGTAGTGTGCTCGATCACAGCCCAAGAGTAACCTAGTTCGAATTTCGCGGAGGGCAGCTTGAAACTGAAAGCAAATTTGTTCTCGTAGATTTTTACGAACGGTAAAATTAGACCTCACAGTTCAGAAAGCAATGACAAACTACTGAACGCATAAAAGGTGCCTAGAAAATCAACAACTCATTTACTGTGGTTGATGACGACGTCGTATAAAGGATATTTTTATTTTATATGTAATAAATCGTGACTGTGTCACGTGTGTACGTGTTTATTTGCAACTTTTAACAACAATAATTTAGACGTATTTAGAACAAACATTCCGATAAATATTTACTATAAACACAGAGATATCCTATATCAACACAACATTACGTATATATTCCTATGCTCTTTGTATTTTTAAAAAAAATTATGTTATTGAAATCTACACATCACTTTGTACACCAACAAAGTCTACACCAACAAATAGAGAATAAAATTTGAAGAGAAAAAATACACCAAATCCAAGTGAACGAAGATACAGTTTTCTAAAAAGCACTTAAACGTTAAAAGTACAGGAACAAAACGTGTGTTTTCAAACTGAACTTAGAGACACTGCTATCTCAACTGTGACAGTTAGAATAATTATGACAATGATTCATTTTATTTTGTAATATTTTTTTTAGTGTTAAAGATATTTTTGTGAGAAGAAAGTTTAGAACATAACAAAATTTGTTCGGATCCTATTATGTATTGAAATGTGAGAACTGTGAAAATTAAAATTTAGAAACATGCAAAGGAGATGAAAAGGATAATATTGCAATAACTGGAACGTTTCAGTTTCAGTTTGGAATATCTTCATTGCACTCCGGCATGTCCATAGGTGCTCCGATCTCCTTCGCAATATCTCCATCAGCGTCCAGCGACTGACCTTACCAGTTCTATTTTGATTGATGAGCCTACTCGTATACCTGTTGTACCGTTCTTTTCTTGCCACCCCAATCTTCAAACCCAGTTCTCGCAATATAGTAGTTGACGTGGATTGGTTGACATGAAGGTCTTCTCTGCGGCCACGCTCTATGAGGGCGTTCACGATGTCAGCTCTGTCCATTGGCTGGCCGTCTGATATAGCGGCAGAGCCAGCCAGCCTGTCTGCTCTCTCATTGCCAACGACACCCATGTGCCCCGGAACAAAGACAAGTGTAATTCTGCAAATTGTTGACGCCTGCAGTGATTCAATCCATTGCCTGCGAACTGGAACGTGATATGGGATAACACGAATATATGATCATCGGCGTCCATAAGTCCATCATGGGAAATGGCTTTTAGTTAGCACAAATTTATGCGAATCTGATTTCCCCATTTATGAGTAGTTTTTCCTTGCAATGAATTAAGGCATAAAGTTAAAAAGTTAATTGCATATCCTTTACAGGACTTTGCGAATCAACCCCAGCTTTGTAACGCTGTTTGTGATTTTTCTAGGCATTATTACGTTCAGTAGTTTGCCCTTGCTTTCTGGGCGGGTGGTGTCATCATCCTTTTGTAAAAATCCACGCGAAATAATTTGCAACCAAACTGTCCGCAGCGTGATTCGAACTCAGAATATTGGGGTTAATAGACCGAGTCATTATCCCTAAGCCTGAACGACATCAAGGCGTAGTTATAATAATAATAATAATTCCTCTCGTACCGTTATACGTTACATAGGGCCTGCAAGTAGTTTCTCCATACCGCTCTATCCTGGGCAACCCGCTCAATCTCCTCCATGGAACTGAGACCGATATTTCCTGCCTCTCTCAGCAAAGTTCGCTTCAGGTCTACTTAGGTCGACCTCTTTTCTGGAACCTTGCATCCCACTTCAATGCCTGCTTGATATTCTTTGATCATTTCTCCTCAAGGTGTGCCCAACATATCTCCATCTTCTCTTTCTTATAACAGTTGTCACTAGTGGTTGACCAGACATGTCTCTGATTTCATCACTTCTCCTGAATTCGTTCCATTTTATATTCATTATTTTTCGCAGACATCTATTTTCAAATGCATTCAACTTGCTTTCAATATCTTTAGTCATTTTCCAACTCTCGCTGGCATATGTTAGGATTGATACAACATTTGAATTGAAAATTCGTAATTTAGTTTTTAATACTATATAACTTGCAGTTCCATATTTTATTTAGACTTTTAAAAGCTGATGTTGCTTTGCCAATTTGTATCATAATTTCTTTTTAACATTTCCTGTGCAATCAAAATTGCTACCCAAATAGGTGAACTGCTCTGTTATTTTTATCATTTTAGATTCCAGTGTGATATCTGCATTACTTGCCATAGGTGTCTTCATTATATTTGTTTTTCATAGCTTATCTGCAGTCCAACTTTTGCTGCTATAGATGACAAGTTGTCTGTTTTTCTTTGCATATCTTGGTTGTTTCTACTCAACAAGGCAATATCATCTGCAAAATCAAAATCTTCTAGTTGACTATTTTCTACCCAATCGATGCCAGTTTCGCCCTGCAACATTTTCGCACCACCCAGTCAATGGCCACTCCAAACAATAGCGGAGATAGAATACAGCCTTGCTTTACTCCGGTTTCAACCATAAACTAGTCGCAGTGTCCACCATCAGTGCGAACTGCACACTGTGAACCATCATAGAGGCTCTTTATAATGTTTATTATTTTGTCTGGTATTCCATAGCATCTCAGAATATTCCACAAAAGACTGTGTGTAGACTATTAAAGGCTTTTTAAAATCGATGAAATTTAGTATGAGTGGTTGTTGCTTTTCAATATGTTCCTCCAAAATTAGTCGTAGGGTAATTATTTGGTCTAAGCAGCTTCTCAAAGGTCTAAAACCAGCTTGTTCTTTCTCAGGGGTTTTGTCCACTGCTCCTTTGATTCTATTAAGAATGATTTTGCAGAAAGTCTTGGTCATTACTGATTATAGGTGATCCCTCCAGTTGTTACAATCTTTGAGATCACCTTTTTTGGGGGATCTTAACAATTATTCCCCTTTTCCATTGATCTGGGACAGTTTCTTCTTCCCATGCTTTATTAAATAGTTCTTGCACCTGTCTAATAGTTGTATCATCAGCCGCTTTGAGCATTTCTGCAGTAATGTTGTCATCACCCTCTGGATTATTGTTTATCAAGGAATGGATTGCCTCCTTGACCTCAATTACACTTATCATTTCTTCGTTAATTGGTAGGGAGCTGTTTCTTGCCTCTTGTCAAACTTAAGTAGTACTGGTGGATCAGGTAAGGCGTAGTTAGGGTGTCTAATATAGCACCACTGACTAATTTTTGCATGAAAACTTGCTTGCTTTATCATCAGTGTTCCTCGCCATTCAGATGAGCTTTACTCCGACTTCTGATGTGCTTGTAGTTTAGGTCATTAAGTAAAGAATCCGAAAATCTGTAGTCCCGTGTGCACATTTATATTTTGTTTGGCTCAAGTTGGTCTCAAACCCGAAACTACAGGGCGTTCAACTTAAAAGCAGCATGTGAATGGAGCTAATCTGGCATATATATATGTATGGAAATGGAAGGTTCAGTTATGAAGTAGTATAGGTCAAGGTTGTGTGATGGTGTGTAATTGTAGTGCCGGAAGGGCGATGAACAAATGTGACGTAGGACAGGCTAGTCAGAACCGGTTTAAATAGTAAATAGACGAGAGGCAATGTGTACCTGACAAATGTCTATTTATCACTGGGGCTGCTTTTGAACACCCTGTAGAACGACACTTTGTGATTCTCTGATCATTTCTTCTCAGCGTATTTTCAACATATCTCCATCTTCTATTTCTTGTAACAGTTTTTACTTGTGGTTAACAAGACAATTGTCTGATTTCATCACTTCTCCTGAATTTTATGTTCATTATTTTTCACAGACGTCAAGTTTCAAATGCATTCAACTTACTTTCTACAACTTTATATTTGTATATATAAGTCAGCTTGAATGTGGCAGACGATCGGTTGGTGAGCAGAAAAAAAACCACTTTAAATATACTCTTAATGTGTCTCTAATTGTTTCGATGTACACCCGTGTGTTGCTAGGGCTTTCAATGGGAGCAAAGAATAGTAAGAGGCGACTGAGGTAGGGGCCTAGGAAGCTACCCTAGTAAATAAAAAGCATCGCAGAAATCGGATGTGCTGGCCTACTTGTACGTCCATAACGTACAATCACTCTTAGGCTCAGATCACATACAAATCACAAAGTGGTTAACAAGTGGTCGATGTGGAGCGTTCGAAGAAGAAGAATTGTGTATACATGTGGCTGAGGAGTCGATTGTGTACTGTTCTAAGGGGCAGAATGACAACGTCTTCCAATCTACTCATATTATAGTAGTTGGTACTGACTTGGTTGTATACACCTGGACATGCTGGAGTGCAGGGTAACGAACGTGGAGACTTTCTTGCAAACAATTCCTCGACTCAAGCGTGCAGAAGTATGGAGAGAGTCGTTGTCATCAATGCGTACTATCTCATTTAAGTGATATGGGCGAGTCTCAGACATTGTAACGAGTGCGAGAATTAGGAGCTAAGTTTGAACATGTCGTCCTCGTGTTAGAGAGAGAAGATATACTAATAAACTTCTCATGTGTACAGTGAGCAAGTGGACTTTGGAATGATTGCTGCACCGGATAACATAGCACTAATGTAAATACCCAATGTGCCATGACGTCAACGAGGTACGGTATTGTGCTCCATAATAAGTTATCAGTTATATGAGGACTATCATCATAGCACTCCGGACATGTCCATAGGTGCTCCGATCTCCACCTCAGCAAATCCAGCAGCGTCCAGCGGTCCAACACGCCAGTTCGATGTTGATTAATCAATCTCTTTGCATATTTAGTATGTCGTTCTTTTCGGGCTGCACTAATATGGACACCCATCTCTTTCAATCTGGTCAGCGAGTGATTCACGCCTGAAACTCCTCTTTTGGGAAAGACTCTCTCAATGCGTGAAGAATGTCATTTCGATCCATGGCAGCTCCCTCTGATATTGTAGCCAAGCCAGCCAATCTATCAGCTCGTTCATTACCCCTAACTCCTGCGTGCCCAGGGACAAAATGAAGGTGATTTCTCTGATCATTGTCTGTACAAGTACCTCAACCCAATTGCGTCTCACAATTCCTGATTCGACTTTACGAATCATGCTCATGGAGTCCTGCTCTATAATTTAACTCTAAAGTCATCTCCGCATACACCAGAGAGGTGCAGCAACACACGTCTGCGGATGTTGTCATCATCGCTTGCGATGGACGGCTATTATTATTTTAAAAGTATATTTATATATATAATATATTATATTTTTTCGTCTTTACAGACGGTCAATTGGCAAATGTTTTACTGTGACTTCTGAGTTTTTGCTTGTCTCTCTTGTCTTTCAGCTCATCCCTAAGTCTCTTTTCAAAAGATTCTGCCCTTTGCATACTGTTGTTTTCAATATAACTCGGTCATCAGTTAGGTTTTCCCATTTGCTGGAACCGAGAGAAAAGTTCTTCATTGGGTCCTTGCAGATATCCTTATATATGAGCAGTGTTCTGCCTTGATGCCTCTTCCCCACCGAAAGTTCACAAAGCAACATTTGTTTTGGTATGCGACAATTTTCCATTCTTCTCACATGCCCTAGCTATCTTGGTTCCACTACTCCATGGTGGAAGGCAAGTTTGCACGTTGCAGTACTTCAGAATTGGTTATCTTATTGTGCCACCTTCTTCTTCTTCTTTGCGATCGCTTTTTGATGATTATACCGTTAGACGCGTTCTTATGATGAAATCGACTGTATTCTGGAGCTCATCTCTAGTGCCATGTAGTTTTGAATGTAGTGTTGTGTTGTAGGCCAGCATTCCCTTTCTTGGGAGGACAAGGGGGCAGTCTTGCAGGACATGTTCTGTGGTTTGTTCAGCGAGCCACAGGGCACAGAGGGGTTGGGGACAATCGCAGCCTGTGGAGGTGTTTGTTCAGTCTGTTATGACCTATCCTGAGTCGGAAGATGATAGTCTGTCCTTGTCGGTCAAGTGTGTGGTAGTCATCGTTGGATGGTGTAGGTTCTTTTCTAATGTCCATGATAGCTCTTTTTTTTTCAAAGTATGTGATTTCATTATCTATTTGTTCACATTCTGCTCCCCTTTTAGCAAGTTTGTCTGCCTTCTCGTTACCTGGCACTCCGAGTGTGATGGTACCCACTGAAGTGTAACTCTTTTGTTGGTAGAGATCTTGCTGAACTCTTTTCTCAGGGATGGATGGTTACCTGTAGAGGCTTGCAAAACAGATAGCGTCTGTAAAAATACCACTTGTTGGCAGTCAGAGTTGGAATTATTGATCATGATTGCGGCCTGTAGTAGTGCTTGAGCCTCATGGTGTAGTTTGAACAAAATTTACCAGTTGGCATGTACTTTGTTTCGGTGTGATTGTTGGGATATGTAATATAGATACCAGCCCTCCGTTCTTAATTGCATCTGTTGCAGATCCATCGGTGTAGACGTGGATCCATGATTGTTTAGGTAGTTTTTTGGATCATGCATATAGTGGCTGTTCTCTTCTGCAGGTCATTGTGTATTTCTCCAGTTGTGATTCCACTAATTGTTGTTATGATTTTTGCTGTATCGTTAACTTGTTCCCAGGGAACAGGGTCGAGACTAGGTATCAGCGGTGTGGTGTGCATTGGTAGGTCATCTTGGTACTGTCTTTTTAGTCGCTTTCCCCGATGGACGAAGCTGCTGCGTTTTAGTCGTCCAAGTGCCAGATCATTTAATCTTGCTTTCATTGGATGCAAGGGCATACTGGTGTATTTCTCCATCTGGATCATATTCTTGGTTTCCCTTCTGTAAGCCAGGGCTTGTACTCCAGTGGTTTTTGTGCATCTCTGTGATAGGAGTAGATTTCATGGCTCCGGTGATGATCCTGAGTGCTTGATTTTGCACTCTGTCCAATGTCTGCAGGTGTGTGTTAGCAGCTGTAGCCCATGCTGTTGAGCCGAACTCTAGGTGAGGTCTGATTGTTCCGCTGTAGACTTTCTTAAGTGTGTGTTCATTAGCTCCCCAGTTGGTACCTGCCAGTTTTCTGAGTATTCCAATTTTTCGTCTGGCCTTTCCTTCTGTGTTTTCTATATGCTTGTTCCATGTGAGTCGTTTATCAAATGTGATCCCTAGATAAGTTGGATTGCTTTCTTCTTGTATTAGGGTGGTTCTAAGTGTATGTTGGCTGCTTTGTCCCTGGGGAGAGGGAGAACAGTGTTGTGGAGGTTTTGTCTGTGTTGATTGTAACGTACCATTTCTCTGCCCATTCCATAAGTTTATCTGCTGCTCGCTGTATTCTACCGGTTGCAGATGTTGTGTGTTCATCTACGCACCATAGCACTAAATCATCTGCATATAGAGCGGCCTTCACTCCAGCTGGCAGATCCTTTACTAGGTCGTTGATGTAGACAAGGAAGAGAGTTGGAGACATAACTCCTCCTGAGGTACCCCATGACGCAGTAAGACCTTTTTGCTCTGATGTCCATCGAGTGTGACTCTGGTTCTTCTATTGTGCAGGAACGATTGGATCCATCTTTGCATGTTGCCTTGGATTCCATTTCTTTTGAGCTTTGCCATAAGACCATCTTTCCACACCTTGTCGAAGGCCTGCTTGAAGTCTACCCATAATGTTAGCACCTTTTTTTCTCTTGGAAGGCATCTTCAACGGACTGGGCTACATAGGTAACTTGGTCTTCTATGCTATGGCATTCCTAATCCTGCTTTTTCCCTGGAACCAAAATCTGCTGATTCAAAAAAACCATTTCAATCTGTTGTTGATGACTTTCCATGGGTTTTAGCAACACAGCTTGTCAGACTGATTGGTCGATAGTTTTGAACCCTTTGGGTTCTGCATTTTCCTTTTTCAGTATGGGTGGGGATGGCTTTCTCCAGATTTGGGACTACACCTTTCTGCCACCCGTGGTTTAAAATTCAAGCAACTTTAACTTAGCTACTAAGCTCAGGTTTATAAGCATTTCGTTGCTAATTTTGTCTGGATTGTGCCACCTGATATTGATAATCTTGCGAAGACATCGAACGTGGTGAAAAATGTTAAATCTCCCCCGTGCCCTGAGTAGGCTCTCGTGTTTCTGAGTCATATAAAAAAATGAAAATCGTGGCATATCCTTTCAGGACGACGCCATCAATCACAGTAAACGCCCTCGTTGATTTACTAGGAACTACTTATACATTCGTAGACTGCCATTGCTTTCTGAACGTTGAGGTCTATTTTTACTGTTCGTAACATTTCAAGGGAACTAATTTGCTTCCAAACTTGCCGCGAAGTTTGAACCAGGTACGCTTGTGTTGTGATCGAGCTCGCTATCGCTTAAGCAACAGACGCTCACGTCCTATAGTAAGGAACAGTTCACAGGCTTGATAAATTTAAATTTCGCGTCAGAAATTAATTTTGTGTTGTCCCACGCTCTTTTTGGGATAGTTGTCGAAATAGATATAATCAGGGGCTCGTATTAGGCCAGGGGGCCTGCCCCACCATAATCTAAAGGAGGAATAACGTCCCGGAATAGTAAATGCTAAAAAAAAGCCATGATTGTTCAAAAATTTTGTTCTGGCCCCACCAAAAAGTGACCACGCGCCGCTGGGATATAATACTTTTATATATAATACATTCCCAAAAGGAATGTTTATCTGGGGGATAGTATGATAAGATATCGACGTTTTTTATTTCATGTTTTACTAATGAGAGTTGTATATTTTGTACTGTTAACTGTAATACAAGAACCTAGTGAGTTTTCATAAACATACATTTACGATGATGTGTTGGGTCGATTATTTTATGTTCTAGAATATTCTAGTGAATTCTCTATATACGAACATGTGTGTTAGTGTCTACAGTTTGCACGGTGTATTCTACGCCTAGCTCGGTATTCAGCGGGATTTGGGAGTCGACTAGTCACTAAGGAAGGGCGAAAAGAAAAAATTAGTAGCCTTGATGATCAGTAGAATATAAGTTAATCCTCCCCCAACATTCCTTTCCAGCGGTGAAAACCCGGGAAAATTTTTGATTGTGGTTCAAGACTAACGGGGCTCGGGTTGGCATACGGGAAAGGGGGGATATACTTTATGCCAGGCTGTCCTACTTAGGAGGCGAAATTGAATAAAAACAAGCAGAAAGGGAAGGTGGACCTGGGTCTCTAGGCACCTAAATGGCACAACGAACTCACACTCTAATGCGCAAACAACATACATAACACAAAGAGAGTTTAACGAGGAAGGACGTATAGTTTACAAAGAGAACGAAGAAGATCGTGGGACGCACCAATCGGATGACTAACTTGACAAAACGAAAAAGTTAATGCCCTTTAACTTTTTTATTGAAATCCTGATATTTTATGGTTTGCCATTCTAAATTGTCAAACAAAGAAACAGAGAATAATTTAGTGAAGAAAGCAATCACAATGGAACATCTTCACTAATGTTTGGGTAGCTTGAGCAAGAATTTACACGGATGGATTGGCAATAGATGCAACTATGAATTGTTGTGCAGGAATTTACATGCTTTTTTATAGTCACTACTGGTTCTAGGGGCCCTCTACTGGAATAATATTTTCCAACCATGCATAACTTTCAGCCTCCTGATGGCAGCACAGCACATGAATAAGATGCAAACACTTTCAAGCAAGATGGGTTTTTATTACAGACTCACTGTCAGCTGTACAAGTCCTGGAGCATAAGCCCGCTGAATACAATGGTACAGAACTTGAAAATAGAATTCAACAGCTGTAAAAAATAAGCAGAAATGCATACGTAGAATAAAGTGTTTGATCACTTAATAAGAATGCAATCAAACACCAAACTATGTACAGAATTTTCTACAACAGAACATCAGAATGAACGGGGGAAGACCATGCAAAAGATGGATAGATGATTTAGAGAATTCAGCCAGAAAAAAAAATAACTATCTTCCTCCCCTCCCACCCAAATAGGGAACGCAAGAAAAAAACAGAAAACCACAACACTGGACAACAACACGTAGCTGTGTGACGACAAAAGACAGAAAGAAAGAAGAAGTGGATTCCACCTTAGTGTGGCATTGAAGGTAATAAGAGCGCTGATATATTGGCTAAGAAAGGCAAGGTCATAGAACAAATCTACCATCCACTGTCTTTTAAAGAAGTCAAAGCACTCAAAAAGATCAAACCTGCAGTAGACTATAAGAAAACACTGGATATAATTATGGAAAAGACGTTCTCAAAGGCCTAAGAAACAAACCAGGTACGTATTTGGTCCAGTCCCGGGACACTGCAGATTCAATAGATGGTTACATAGACTAAGCATAAGTCAAACAGCTCTCTGCCAGTGTCAACAGGCGGTGCAGACATTCGAACATGTCCTGCAAGACTCACTTTTTTGGTGAGCTGAGAAGCAACATGTGGCCACACTCAGTCGACTTAAAATTTCCAAACTTTGAGAAAACCTTACACAGACCTAACGTTGACTCCCCAAAAGGGGGGTCTGAGTGGATTAAGAATATGACCATAGATCGCTAAAGAAGAAGAAGAATATTACCTAGTAAGATTGATCATTACATTTCCCGATAATTAACATGTGTAAGCAGGATTTTTCTTCCACTGCAGGATCTAAGAGAGTGCAGAACCGTAGCACCAGTGAGGGCCCCTGAACCCACCAATTAAGAATGCAACCAGACCCCATTGTCTATAAAGCTTTCTAAACAGAACATCGTGGTGAAAAGAGAGAGGAAGGCCGAGAGAAATATGACAAGATAGAATGTCAGAATCATAACAAAAGATGCAGAAATCCATCCCAAGCCCCGGAAAGCAAAAAACGAAATACAAACCACAAAACTTGGCTTACAACAAAAGGAAGATATAAAACAAATATGTAGACAGAATTTTTTTTTTCTGATTTCCTGCCTAATGAAAAACGTTATCATCACACATGTATACAATTGAAAAACATGCAACATAATTGAGGTCAGGTGATACCAGCATCCCCAATTTGTAATTTTGTTAATATATTAGTTAACAGACAATTATACAGACAAATAAATAAGTTTTAGAAAACTAGGATGAAGAAACAATTATTAAGAGAAATAAAATTCAGACAAATAAAGTATTTTGGGCACATAAAAGACATGACACCATGATAAAACTTATTTAGAAGGGAAAGTTGGGGGGCGAAGCACAAGAGGAAGCCCGAGAGATAAGTGGAAGGGAAATTTACTAAATGGACAGGTTACAGTCTGGCAGAGTGCAACACCAAGACGAAAGACAGAGGATGCGGGAGATTCATTGCAGCCAACCTTAGATGTGGAGACGGCACCTGATGATGATGTTGATGATTGTAATAACATGTCAACGTTGTCATGACAGCCCCGAGGCATAACTTTTGAAAGTCTAAAATTTGCTTCAAAATGGCTGCCTGCTCATGGAAACATTTCATGTGTACAAAAACACAGCTATGCATTGATATTGTATTTTAGCTGGACAGTCTTTCAGGTAAGTACACTTTAAAATTTTAAACCCCACTATTTCAATCATATATAAGGCATGTATGTTTAAAGTCAAGCATTTATAAAACATAAACTTAACGGAGGCATCCTATCAAAGAGAAGACCACGGCGAAGAGATGGATCATGGTCATCAAGATCAGATGGATTCAGTTCACGTTGAACGGGATAATTTGAGACTAACGGCAGCAGAGGCGGGACATCTGGCCTTTGAGAGAGAGAAATTCAGAAGAACTGTAAGGGTGACAAAGTTCTGCTAAGGCAAGTTTATTAGATAATGATGAGTCTACTAAAATGTTTTTCTTCAAAACTCTTTTTACAAACAAGAATAGACTCAATAGAGTAGACTAAATAGTTAAAATAGAATATAAGATAGTGTCAATAGTTAACTTTAAATACATAGTCAATAGTCATACTAATACTTAGTCCATTTTTCCAAGTCTAAAATGCACATTACAATTACATAGAAGAACCGCCTGAGGGTTACGGGCCCAAATTTGGGGTGTGAATGAGCCACTGTTATCTGCCACGCATGTCGTAAGAGCGACTAAGGAGGTTTGGCTGAAATCGGAGGGCCATGTCCTAAACTTTAGAAGTCTGCGTTTAGGGCCTACCAAACCAATGTGCAACGTATACACGTTTGGCAAAGATCAAACATATCACAAAGAGTGATTAAAATTGGTCAAAGAAATCAACGAAGAAGAAGAAGACATAGAAGAACTGTCCTAACATATATGTTTTGTCTATTTTGAACATTATGTAAATCCCGTAAATGTTAGATCTCCAGAGTCCAGGTTTATGCAGTTGTATAAATATATTTTGATAGATTGATTGATAAGATCACCAATCAACACTGTCAACAGTACTTATATTATTAACAATTTTCAACAACATTCCTAAAATTAAATGTGTGCCTCACACACTACCAAAAAACTTGAATGTGCTCTAAGGTAAATAAGGCTAGGTATTCAGTCCGTTAGTTTAACAATTAGTTAAAACAGTTATGAGTTAAACTTCTATAACGCCCATATCAAGACTTATTAAAACCACTTTGTGATTTGATATGATCTGAGCCTGCAGCGACGGCTGTGTCAGTTCTGCGCCTACAAGCAGGCCAGTGCATCCGATTTCGCTTTGCTTTTAAAAATGGGGCAGCCTCTACAACAGCCTTGTAGGTCACAGTGTTATGATTCTTTGCTCTGACTAGCCCCAGCAACACAAGGGCAAGTTAGTTTACAAATAGTTGGTGACACGTTAGTTAAATAAATAGTTTTTTAGCTATTAGTTCGGCAGTTAATTTCAACAATTAGCTAACTGGTTAGACGAGTTAGAGAACTAATAGCATCCATTGATTGACGGTTCCAGCCCCATGTTGGTTAATGAACTGTCTTCAACTAGCCCGTAGTGCTTAATCTAACACCATTTTTGATTCCTGCGCCCTTACAGAATACATGTCATCACCAGAGCCCTACACAGTCAATCTCTCACTGCCATTCAGGATATCAGCTATGTCCTTTTCTAGGACTTGCCACAGCTCACTGAGTGTACCAAGTTTGCAGCTTATTCATTTCCCTGAACTCCTGCATGTCTGGGAAACGGAAGTCTCCTGATCTATCAGTTTAATGAGACTGTCATCTTAGCACCTGACATTTTTAGGTGCCCGATCCCTGCAACAACAATCACTAACCACACCCTTTTAAAGGATATGCCACGATTTTCATTTCACTGAACACTGCAGAAGCTTACATAGTCTAAGCATGTCAAACAGCTCTCTGCCAGTGTCAACAGGCAGAGCAGACTTTGGGAGAATGTCCTGCAAGACTCCTCTCCTGGGTGCTGAGAACTGAGGACTAAGCTTTGCTAAAACTTGATGGACTTGAAACTGACGGGGCCAGTTTGTGGTCGAAGTGGATTAAGCTCATGACCATAGATCCCAAAGAAGAAGATCATTTAGTAAGATTGATTATTACACTGCGATAACTCTTCAGTTCAATGTTGATTTATCAATTTGTTTTGGGTATTTGGAATGTTGTTCTTTTCGCCTATACCAAATCGACATTTCATCTCTTGTAATCTGGTCAGCACTAAGATTCACACCCCTGAAACCCCTCTGATCAGAAACTCCTGACCTATTGATCTATATCCTCTTGTGTCCAATTTGGATACGTAGGGCTTCTACAAGAGATTTCATTTTTGCACTTTTCCATCTTTCTACCAATTGTTTCCCCACATCAGGCCACAATATTTTCCCTTTCCCACAGTTCTTCCCATGTTTCTTAGGGCACCAGACCTTTATTTACTCATCCATGGCCATCGGTGCTGTCCTAGTTAATTTCGTACCCCCTTTCGCCTGGCAATAAAGGTATAAGTTCGCTTATAGGAATTGGTCCCCAATCGGGAGGACTAGTAGTTCACTTTTTGTCTGCACTTATCCTTCGATTCTTTTGACATGGGTGTCCTCCCTAGAGCAAAGCTTTTGTCAGCAGTTTTTTTATTTATGGAAATATGCATCTTGGGCCACTGGTTAGTGACCGCGCAAAGTAGTGACTCACATCTAAATTCCCAAAATAAACATTTGTTGTTGGTTACTCAACCAACATCATTGCACTCCGGACAGACCCACAGGTGCTCAGTATCCCCAACAGATATCAAGGGTTCTCGGCTCGCTGATTAAACATACCCTCACCTTGCTCTCCGGGATCCAGTTCTACTTGTACAACGGGGAAAGCATTTTAAAAAAAGGACGAAGGCACTTAAAATTGTGCTTAACTTTTGTGGGCCAAACGCCATACGATGTGGCTTTGGGTTGGGAGCCTTTTACAGGAGGCACACTAAACAGCATTTTTATTTAAATAACAAATGGCTTGTAAAACATGACTTTTTTCCCTTTGGGTTTACTAAGAGTTAACTGTTCCAAAAAAAAATTCAAGATAAAAAGACAATTTCAAGATGATCAAAATATAGATAAAACGATTAATTTATAGATAAAAGATAAATTCATAGATAAACAGATACATTCAAGATAGAAGATATTCATTCAAAATAAAAAATTAATTCAAGATAAATTTGAGATTAAAAATTAATTCTTTTAAAGTTCCATACCGCCACTTTTAAACCACTCTTAGTGATTTGTATGTGATCTGAGCCTAAGAGCGATTGTACATTGTGTAAGGCGCCAAGTAGGCCAGCAATATCTATTTCTGTGACGCTTATTTACTTAGGGTAACTTCCCTAGACTCCTACCCAGTCACCTCTATATGCCTTGTAAATGATTGCTACTATCCTTTTCCTCCCTGCAAGCCCCGCAACAGAGTGGTGAAGAAATAAATTAAAGATAAATCAAGATAAAAAAGAGTCAAAGTTTTTACTTACCTGTTACGAGATAATTTAAAATGGGCCCAGTTTGAAATAAAAAAATCGCAAAAATGAACTTATAAAACGTGGGGCCTACTTCTAAACTATTGGTCTCGTTTGCAAAGGTCACAACACAACCAATTAGTATGCATTGGTTGGTGTTGTTCTTTCAGTTAGTGGGCTTCAGTAATTAGTCAAAGTTGGGCATGCCATGCAGATGATAGTTGATTGACTAACTAAACAGATCATCATCTGGTCTCTCTAGATGTGCGATTTTTTATATATATATATATGGCTGCCATGTGTTTGTTTATGGGGGTGTACGCGGGGGGATGGATATAGCTGGGGAATAGGTTTAGCTTTGTTTTGCTAGGTGTATCCTTCTTAAAAAGCTCCATATCTACCACTTGTTAACCACCGCCTGTGGATTGTATGTGATCTGAGCCCTGGGGCGATTGTACATTGTGCAGCATGGACCTACAAGTAGGCCAGCACATCCAATTTCTGCAACTTTTTTTTTACCATGGTAGCTTCCCCGGGCCCCACCAGTCACCTCACCACATGCCTTGTAGGCTCCAATGCTACTATTCTTTCTCCTGGGGGCCTCGGGAACACACGGGGAAAAGGTATATCCAGCTGATATAGATGTAGCCTGCTAGGAATAGGCAGCATAGTCAGCTGGACATAGGTGTATCCAGCTGAACAGTTGTACCCTACAGGATAGGTGTCAGCTGGGGTAGGTGTATCCAGCTGGACATAGTTGTAGTCAATGGGGATAGGTAGTCAGCTGGGCATAGGTGTATCCAGTCGCACAGGTGTAGCCAGTTTGAAATAGGCATAGTCAGCTGTGCGTAGCTGTATCCAGCCCAACACACTACATTCCTATGCTTCTTTTACTGTCTCTTTTCATGCTCCATAACATATGTGTATATGTTAAATGATATATGCTATGTATATATTTAATTATTATTGTTTTATCTTCTTTTTTTTCATTTTTAGTCACATATTTTCA
Source organism: Arion vulgaris (assembly GCA_020796225.1). NCBI lineage: Eukaryota > Metazoa > Mollusca > Gastropoda > Stylommatophora > Arionidae > Arion > Arion vulgaris. Next base: position 34,443,711 of record CM036758.1, read on the forward strand.
TTTTAGGACGTTACATTTATTGTGTGATTGTATATGTTTATGTCTCCATATAGAAAGTCTGAATTTCTTCACTTCTGTTGTATCCATTGCTTGATCAAGGCCTTTGCTGAAACATTGTTTTAAATTTTTTTTTTTTGTAAGACTAAGTACTTTATTTTTTCGGGTTTCCCATTGCTACATAGTTTTACGAGTCTTAGATATCGATAAGTGTAGCCAGGACATTTGAGATCCATTCTTCCCCTTTTGGGAGAGTCTATTGTGGTCACCTTGTTCTCAGCCTGGGACATCCACAACATGCTACACTTGATTCTCGTGACTTTAACATCAGGTTTCGCATGAGGGTGTCGTCTATAGAAGTTTCTAACCTCCAGAGGCTTACGTGGATATACTGCCCTGGGCATGCGAGGTTTACGGAATGAGAGAGCAGACAGGTTTGCATCAGCAGACGATTGTTGGGAGTTGAAGATGGGTAAGGGGGGTGTTTTTCTGTCTCTTCGTGACTGTCTGTTGGGTGAGGACACTAAAATCCATGTTGAATCGATCAGCAATGAGGCAGTGGAGTTACCCAGGGAGGTCAACGAGACTGAGGAGAGGAGAGGGGGAATCAGCGAGCCAAGGAACCATCAGTATGCATACTTTCGATATCGTTGGGGGAGACTGAGCACCCATGGGTCTGCCCGGGGTGCAATGACGCCAGTTTAGTAACCAATAACCAAGCCTTTAACATCATTAGTGTTACTCATCATATCAGTACACTTTCATATCCCATTTGACACAAAGTTTTCAGGGATTTCCATTGTTGCCGTTTGTACCCATCTACCAATAATTTAAAAGAATATATTGATTAATTTTGACCTTATTTTATTTTGTTTATTCCCAACAGATGGAAGAAAAACAGCGCTGGAGAGTGGCTTGGGGTCATGATGGGCTTTCACGATTAAAGCAAACAGATGATAGAATACTTTATCAAGTCTATGGGCCAGATAAAATGCTAGCATCTAAAATTACTAACCAAAACAGCTTAAAGACAAGTCAAGATGGTATTTGTGAAAATGTTGATTTGAAATGTGTACTCAAGTCAGAAATTAAACAGAAGTTTCTGATATTTCAAGTCTAACCTTGAATTGGTCAAGTTACGAATCAAAACTGAAAAATCTCAAGTGGAGGGAACGGAATCCATCAGCTGTGATTAACGAGTTGAGTTCACTGAATTTCACAGCAGAAATAAAGACAGATTTAAAAAAGAAATTACATTAAACAAAAGGCTGACGGGCTGGTCAAGAATGTCACTGTTAAGTTTCGCAGACGAATCCTTCCGTAATTAAAATTAAGAGGACCAAATGATTTCTGAAGATGAGATTAAAACGGAACAATTACAGGATCTCAGTAACGGTATAACATATTCAAGCATTCATGAGAAGGAGGAGCTTATTTTAGTCTCCACATTATTTCCAATTTAGTATTGACCGTGCGACCTTTACAAATACTGGTTTTTCCCAAGGGTTCTCATTTCCAAAAGATAGGAAAATTTCAAGGAATTCGCTTGATTCACAGAATCCTACAGAATGTCTATTAAGTTTTGTATGTATCAAATAACTACATATTCAGATCTCCAGTATGGAGAGAAACTTTTTAACACTATGGAGAACGATAACTTCAAAGTATAGATCTGACTTTTTTCAACTTTAGTACATATTCAAGAGAGATTGCAACAAAACTGAATTCTTCATCCTTCACCTTAATTATAACTACGCCCACAGGCAGTTGACAGTCTTTATAAATATTCTCATCCATATATGTTTTCTCAGTAACTCAATGAGTATGCTCAGGAGGATTGAAACAGATGGGACCGGGGACATGGTTAGAGTCGCAAAGAGGTCTATGCTGAAAAAAACATTTTTATTTATGTGCCAGGGCATGCAGGTGAGAGGGAAATGTACACCCAATAGACTTGCAGGTTGACTGCTGTAAAAGCGAGCAAGCAATGGACCAGGATGATATTATAAATTCCCTAAGGAAGAGAGGTTGTGTATATGATTCAAGTAATAGTGGTGAAGCTACAACCCTAACCAGACTGCAAGAATTCCAGGTCAGATGTGGGGTAGCTAGAAAAAAACACTATACTGGGAAACCAAAGAGAATAGTAAACCAACAAAGAACCAATGTTGTTAGTCACCACACACTGAGAGACATACTGAGGAGATCAGAGCACCATCACTAATTGTTTTGATGTGCAGGGTGATAATCCAACAACCAAACCAAAAGTCTGTTTGCAGCTCGTCATATCATATCATCCAAAAATACGTTGAGACGCCATTCACAAAGGTCTGGATCTTATTTGTATTTAACTTGATGACTCGTCATGTTTCCGACACAGATTCTTTCTAGCTAACAAATGTGAAGACTTAAGCATGTATGTCCTTTAACAATCTTGTTTTTTAATTTACAAGAGTGCTCCAATTGAATTAGGGGGTGGCTCCCCGCGAAGACCCGTGTTCAATTACAGTAAGACCAAAGATTTTTTTGTCTGGGGATAAAAGAAAAATCCTCACCTGAACAGTTTTGAGGATCATAGTCATGCCCTTAAATTCCGCAGGCTCATGTTTTTTCCTCCACCCTTGCCGTACACCACCCTAAAAATGGTATTACATGCAGTATCGATAGTTTTTTGTTTCTTTAGGTGGATGGGACCGACTACTACACATTTCCTCCCTTTCTGCATTATGTGGAGATGATGTGGGGTCTCATCTCAGAGAACTGGGCTTGGATAATGAAAAATTCATTGCCAGCATTCAAAGATATTACACAGAAGAAAGGAGAAGCTGGCTGGAGTCACTGCAAGAAAGAGCTACTCAGAGGCAAAGGTTGGGAAATGATGACTTTGGGGTGGGAGCTAAGGTAATGAATTTTTTCTTGTTGTTTAATGTATGTTCCCGAGTTGTTGGGTTACTGAACTGACATCACTTCGACAAACCCATAGTTTCTCAGCCTTTCCCCAAAAAATATCGAAAGGTATAATACTGATGGTTCCTAGCTGCTAGTTAAACACACTTCTCTCGGGCCCCTTGCATCCAACTCTTCTTATCCTCTCTTAGCCTGTTACGCTCTGGCTTTTGGGCAGCAAAAAAACGTACACCATTCTTCCCTGTTCATGGCCTTCCTCTGTATTGTGTTCCAGCTATGATTCATTTCCTTCAGCTCTTGCTCATCGCCCCCCTCCAGGTCGCCCTTTGGGGCTTCCACGCCCCCTTACCCTCTGAGTCCATCTCAGTGCAGTTTTCGTGTCGGGGCCAGTCTCCATGCGCATCACATGTCCAATCCATCTCCAGCCGCCTTCGGATGATAGTGCCCTATTTTCTTGTTGGCATCGGCAAGCAATTTGGGTTCGAGATAGTAGCCCAGACACGGCAAGATTTTTGCAGACAAGTTGTATGAAAGGCGGAGAGTCTGGGCATATCCTGTTCTGTCATTCTCCAGCATTTTGATCCGCACAGCAAAGTGACAGCACACAGCTGTATAGATACTTAGTCTTGGTTCTGATGCTGTATTGGGCAGATTTCCGGGGGTCTGAAGGGTGTGAATGCACTGCGGCTTTACTTTAGTCTGTTTTAATGTCAGATCCAGCGCCTTTCATTAATAACACTTCCAAGGTATGTGAAAGCGGGTTGTATCTCGGAGGGTTTTACCTTCTAGTTTGACTGGTGCTGGGGTTTCTATGTTCAGAGTCATTACTTCCGTTTTCTTCTGATTTATTTTCAGCCCAACCATCTCACTATATTGGTTAAGGCGGGAGGTCTTTCCTGGGTATCTCTATTTTATGAGATAGGGGTCGATGTCATCTGCAAAATCTAGGTCTTCCAGAGTGGATGTGAGCATCCATCTAATACTTTTGCCTTATCTTCCGTTGTTTACGATCACCCAATCTATGACAGTGTTGAATAATAGGGCTGACATAACACATCCTTGTCGCACGCCTGTTTTTACTTCAAACTTTAGTTCTGAAGTTTCAACATGCATGCAAACTTCTGGGAGCAGCTTTTATAATATTTATAAAACACAGTGGGATTCCATACCATCTTAAGATACTATAGACTTTCAAGGGTATGCTATCAAAAGCCTTTTTCAAAATCTACAAAGTTGATATAGAGTTTGCTTTGCCATTCTGTGCATTGTTCTATGATATTTCTAAGAGCAAATATTTGGCCTATACAGCTCGCTCTTCTGAAAACCTGCTTGTTCCTTTCGTTTCTTATCCACAGTCAGTATACGTTGTAAGATGATTTTGCTTAAGATTTTACTTGGGACAGAAAGCAGTGTTTTTCCACGCCAATTATTACAATCGCAAGGAGCCCTTTTTGGGGATCTTGATGATGACTCCCCGTTCCATGCATCAGGTATTATTTGGGCATCCATAGTAGTAAAACAAGGGTGCAAATATACGCAAGTTCTGGGTCTATTTTGAATAGTTCTGCTTAAGTTATCATTCCTGGTGCCTTGTTATTCTTAAGAGATTTAATTGCTGTAATGATTTCATCCTGGCTGGGTGTTTCAATGCCAATTTCTAACTCCTCTGTTGGTTCTGGTATGTCTGGGACTCGTTGGGGGTGGTCTGTTTAGCAATTCTTTAAATGCTCTGTCCATCGATTTTTGTTCCTTTCCGTTTTCAAAAGTATTCCCCTTCTTATCCTTTATGAGAGATTTGATCTTCTGTAATGTTTCCCGCTTATTAGCTTTGTAATTTTGTACACTGTTCCCTGATCACACTTTTTGCTGCTTCTTCTGCCTGTACTGCCAGGTCTTCAACATACATTCTTTGTCGGCCCCACAGCCGCTTGATTTCTTTTTACTTTGGCCCTTTTTACTGTTCTTGGTATCTTGCTTTCAGTCTTTCGGACTTTGTTTCTAACAATTTCTTTTTTAATATTCTTCGCCGTCTATTTTTCCATGTTGTTGGTGTTTTCCATTTTCTTTGTGCGGACTTAGACATGTTTCACTGTTTTTGCTAATATAGATGCTATGTTGTCCCATGTTCTATCTATGTTGTCGTTTCATCCGTAGTTTCATTACTTTCTAGGGCTTGAATCTGTTCTTTATCTGCATTATAAACTTATCCCATTCCGTCTTTTAGTCTATCCACATCGAACCCTTTGGGAAATTTTCTGTTGGTCCTGTTTTTCAGTTTAAGTTTGACATAAGCTGTGACTAGGTGGTGGTCACTACCAACATCTGCACCTTTTCTTGACTACAACATCCAGCAGCGACGCCCCCGGGGTCCATTGACTTATATGGTCTTTTTGGGTTTTTTATTCTCCCATTAGGGGAATACTTTTTAATTTGTGGATATCAAATGTGAAATGGGTTTTCTCATAACAGTTTTTCAGTCAAAGTTTTTCTAAACGCCTATTTTGTTATATACCACATCCATATTTTTCCCCAAACCCATAACTATGGGGGTCTTGTCCGACCTTTCGCATTTTGATCTCCCATAACAATGATAAATCATGGGGTGGTGACTTGCTAATTTTGTTTTATTTCGGGAGACCCCGCCCTTCTTTTATTTGCCATCAATAGGGGCAAGCATTTAGGAGGGAGGAGCCCCTTTTGTCTGATCTAATCAAGCGGGCGATAGGTTTCCATTCTAACAGACACTTTTCCACGCCCCTTTTTTAGGGTTATGCTACCCTTCATGGTGTAGGTCATCGCCTCCCAGAAAAAGGATGTTTTACCTTTTTTGCAGTGGTACTTCTTCCATTTCCCGTCCATTGCTCGCTAACCCAAACTCTTCTTATACAACGGTAATTTCAAACTCCTTAAATAGCTGGATTGATTCAATGTCAATTTGTGTCCTCATCCAACGGACCAAAGAGACAGAAGAACATCTCCTTATCCATCCTAAACTCCCAAATTTGATGCAAGCCCGTCCGCCTCATGTTGACATGAGTGTCGATGACATGAGTCTCTTTTGGGAAAACTTTTATGAAGAACAACATTATAAAGGTGCACAATCTTTTTAAAAGAGACTTAGAGATGAGCTGAGAGACAAGCACAATTTCAGAAGTCGTCACAGTAGGAACTTTTTATCCGGAAGTGCCACGATGAGTGTACCCAGTACAGATGAACATGCAAATTCTGAGCATGGTCATTCTTTTTAATGAGAGCTGTTCAGAGTTTGTTTAAGAGTTTATTGTGCCATTTGGCGTTTCATTAAGAGTTCTCACACTTTGGGGGCGGTCAAATGGGAACAGCACTTTGTTTTTGTTAGGACCTTACCCGGTAGTGCCACAGCAGGAAGAACCAGATATGCTTGAAATGTGTAAAAACTCAAAGTGTCGCCATTCTTTTGAGTGAGAGCTGCTCAGAATTTGTATAATTTAGTTGCCTATTGTCTCTATGAAGGCTTCCACCTTTTGGTCGCGATCAAATGGGCACTTACACTTTATCTTAGCCAGAAGGCAGAGAAGCAAAGAATTACCTCTTTTTGGAGAATCCAAGTAAATTTCTTGTAATATGACCGTCTCTATTGTTTGTTGGTTATTCTTCTTCTGCAAACGCTCCATATTGACCACTTGTTAAAGCACTCTCTGTGATTTGTATATGATCTGAGCCTAAGGGTGATTGTACGCTGTGCCAGTTATGCGCCTACAAGTAGACCAGCACATCAAATTTCTGCGACCCTTTTTATTTACTAGGGTAGCTTCCCTAGACCCCTACCTTAGTCGCCTTGTAGGTCGCAGAGCTACTTTTCTTTGCTCCCCTTATGAACCCCGGCAACACACAGGCGGTTTGTTTGGGATGTAGGGAACTTAAGCCAAGGCACGCTTCTTTCAACCTAAGGCAAACCTTTTATTGGTTATATCAGAGCATGTAAGCCAACAAACATGAAAAATATAAGTATTGTTTTAAAAAATATTACAAAAATAACGAAAGAACAATGACATTTTGTGTTTGTCTGTTCCATTGTTTAACAATGTACGGACATCGTATGGACTTGAAATTTGGCAAGCAGTAGCTTTCATAGTTTGGAAGATATAAAAATTATAAAACTTGGCTATTAGTGTGTCTTTACACGTAAAAACTCATTTATTTACCAAATTGTCTTGATAGTGAATAGTGACAAAAACAAGTGCTTTCGTGGCACTTGATTATTATTTTTGGTGAAATAGCTTTGTAAACATGTTGAAATTCTAATGACGCAGGTTGCAGATTGTGTTTGTCTCATGTCGCTGGACAAGCATGAAGCACTTCCAGTTGACACTCATGTCTGGCAGATAACTCTGAAGAATTATATGGCCAGGCTGAATGGAGCCAAGTCTCTGACGGAAAAACTGTACAATGACATAGGTATTATGTTCCTTCATTACCATATTTATTTTGTCCCTCGTTATTGTTAAGGGACATGTGTATTATGCCTCTTTGTTGCCATACAATGACATAGGTATGATGTGACTTTGTTACTGAATATTATGCTATAGGTACCAAACATGGACGCTGACATCAAACAATAAATGAAGTGTAGTCACCACAGAGATGAAGTGTCGACGCAGAATGCTGGGAGTATCAAGAAGAGATCGGTTTAGAAATGAAGACATTCAGGAAACAATGGGTACAGCATCAGTACTGAACTTCATCAAGAAACAACAAATTAAATGGTTCGACCACATCAGCAGTTTGCCAACAGACAGTGTGCCCCAAAGAGCAGTGCTGCTCCAATACAGTGGATACAAAGCAAAAGGCAGGAGGTATGGAAAAACACTGTTTATGAAGTGCACACAAAATTCTGTTCTAGAAATTTCTTTTTATCCTGACACTGTGGCAAAACCGGATTAGAGAAAACTAAAGAAAGAAGAAGTTACAGTACAATAAAGTGTGTTATATCCTTTCCTTACTTTACATTAATGTATCTATTATGTCCCTTTGATGTTTTCTTAAATGTTGAAGTTAATTGATTGCAAAGTCATGTGGCAATATGACCTATCAGCTACAACCAATGTAGAGAGAAAGTTAGTGGCTTTGTTCTAATGACAGTTACAACAGAGGTGGTGAGAAGATTGGTGGCTTTGTTCTGAGGACAGCTACAACCAAGATGGAGAGAAGATTAGTGGCTTTGTTCTAATGACAGTTACAACAGAGGTGGTGAGAAGATTAGTGGCTATTTTTATGACAGTTACAACAGAGGTGGTGAGAAGATTAGTGGCTTTGTTCTAATGACAGTTACAACAGAGATGGTGAGAAGATTGGTGGCTTTGTTTTGATGACAGTTACAACAGAGGTGGTGAGAAGATTGGTGGCTATTTTTATGACAGTTACAACAGAGGTGGTGAGAAGATTGGTGGCTTTGTTTTGATGACAGTTACAACAGAGGTGGCGAGAAGAATGGTGGCTTTGTTCTGATGACAGCTACTTCTTCAAATGCTCCATATCAACCACTTGTTAAACCACTTTTTGTGATTTGAGCCTAAGAACGATTGTATGTTGTGCCAGTTATGCGCCTACAAGTAGGCCAACACATCCAATTTCTGCGCTGCTTTTTATTTACTAGTGTAGCTTCCCTAGACTTCCACCTCTTGCGACATACCTTGTAGGTCGCAGTGTTACTATTCTTTGCTCCCCTTCAGGCCCCAGCAACACACAGCCGGCGGACAGCTACATCCAAGGTGGAGAAAAGATTGATGGCTTTGTTCTGATGGCAGCTACAACCGTAAAGTCGATGGAAAATTTGTAACTTAGTCCTAATGTCCACTACGCTCTGACACAGATTACAAAGAGTGGCTAATAAGTGGTTGTTGTGCCACGAACACAGAAGTGCCCCAGTGCCTGGGATACTGCTGCGTTCATCTTTGATCCCTTCCTAGTAGGAACCCTCAAAACTCATGACATAGCACACCATGAAAGCAAACGGAGGATACAACCCAGACCACAATAACATAAATACATTAAACAGAAAAGTGCAGACCACAGTCTTCAGACTCCATACAGGACACTGGGGTCTCAGGGACTCTGCCGCCTGCATCTGTGGAGCACCAAAATGGTCCCCTGAGCACATCCTGCAAGACTTGCATGAGCATCGTGAGAATGAAAATCTGACCAACAGGAACAACCCTTCAGAACAAACTATGAGGGTTCAGTGAAGACCTCAAGCATAATGCCATGTTTATGACACATACCGGAGTAGCCGCATAGCAGAAGTTGATCGCAGAAGAAGCACACCATGTCATTGCGTATCATGACATTCTGCACCATGCTCAAAGTTTTTAGAGTATTCTAGATATAACTATAAGCTCTAGAACCACTTCCACCCAGCTATCATCATCAGGTACTGTATCCCCATTGAAGGTTGGCTGCAATAGACCTCCAACGTCCTCTGTACTGTGCTTGTCATCCTGCTCTTTAATCTTCCTCTCTAATAAAGCTTTGAACATTGTGTCATGTCTCTATGTGTCTAAAATATTTCATTTATTTGATCTTTATTTCCTGTAGTAATTCTTACTTACTAGTTTCTTCTCTTAACTCCCCTTAAAGCATAAGACATCAACAAATTTCCTCCAACCAGATCTGTCTTAAGCAAGCCAGCTCAGTTCACTCCAGATCTCTCTAGGTCGTCCACTACCTCTTTTGCCTCCCAGATTCCATTCCTTTTATATTGATCCCAACAAATAGGAAAGGCTAGCTTATTGTTGAATTATGTGGCAAACAATGTTACGCAAAGGTGCAGATCTTTCGAAAAGATACAGGGATGACCTGATAGGTAAGAGACAAGTTCACTACCTCCCCAATTTGACTTCAAGCTGTAAATTATTTCTTCTATATAATATTATGTATAAACTATTATAAGAAAGAGAAGATGAAGATATGTTGGAAATACTCTGAGAAGTAAGGATCTAAGAATAACAAAGCAGGCATTGAAGTGGGAGGCAAAGGGTTCAAGAAAGAAAGGGCGCCTTAGGGAAACCCTGAAACGAACTTTATTGAGAGAGATGAGTAATATATAACTCAATTCCATAGAAGAGATTGAGCGAGTTGCCTAGTATAAAGTGATATGGAGAAATTACTTGCAGGCCCTATGTAAAGTATAACAGTACGAGAGGAATATATTTATCATATATTCAAATTTACATGCTCACTTTATGCCATTCTCTCCATCTACAGGAAACTTCTACAGGGACTTGTGGGGGCCATACGCAGGTTGGGCTCAGGCTGTAAGTTTCTGTTAATTTTCTTTGTTTAATTGCATGAATATCAGTTAATCAAGTGCCATGCAAACCAGGCGATCATGTCTCTCCGCAACTCTCTCCTTGGTGCAGTTAATTAGTTCTGATGTCTATCTTTTGTCGAACCACAATGTCAGACCATCCAACATCTTCTCACTATGTCTTCCGCAAACTCTTCTTCCCTGAATTTTACCCATTGTCGCCAAATGTTCTAAGCGCCCTCTTCGCATTTTATGTCTGAAGAACCTTGATTGTCTGATTCTTATACTGTTTCTTTGTGTGTAGGCCTCATTTAAATCCTCATCATTGTTTTCTCCGCTGCCCATGGAATTTTCAGCATTCTTCTGTAAAATCACATCTCTATTGTTTCTAACAATCTTATCAATTGTTTATTTATTGTCCATGATTCGCTGCCATACATAAGTATTGCTTCAGAATAGCACTGGAGTATTCTTTTCTGCAGTGTTGTTGGTAGCGAATTCACACACTGTATATTTTTCATTTTCATAAGAGCTGTTTTCGCTTGATCTGTTCTGCTGCATGAATATTTCTTTTTAAAAAGTAGCTTGTCTTGTCTTATCCACATGTGCCGTGAAGCATCGTAGGAGTTTTGGTTTTCTATCCTGTGCCAGGTGTGTTGCATCTGTAGTTAGTCTTTGATGTTGCAGGATATCTGTGATATCTATCCATTGGGTTCTTGGTTTTCCTCGGATTCTGCATCCAGGAAAAGGTAGCTTCTCAACCATAATGTCTTCGATACAGTTTTGTACATTCAGCTCTCCATTTATCCCTAATGTCATTTCATATCTGACTTAAGTCGACTGGATGTGGCCACATGTTGCTTCTCAGCTTACCAGAAAACAGTCTTGCAGAACATGCTCGGTTATCTGTTCCACCCACTGACACTGATATAGAGCTGTTTGACTTATTCCTAGTCTATCTAAGTGTCTGCAGTGGCCGGTATGTAAGCGAAATACAATGAACTAGTCTGTTTTGCTGAGGTCTTTGAGGAAGTCTTTTCCATAATCATATCCAATGTTTGTCTTCCAGTCTACTGCAGATTTGTCTCTGTATGAGGGTTTTGACCTCTTGAAAAGACAGTGGCTGGTAGATTTGGTCTTTGGCACTGCCTTCCTTAGCCCAGACATCAGCACTTTCATTGGGCAGCAGTTCAAATAAATCCCTTTCATTGGGAAGTCTACAGAAACAGCTTTCATTGGCAATTCAACAAAGATCTTTCTTCTCTTCTTCTTGTTCTCTCAACATCACCCACTCATTTAACCATTCTTAGGTGTCTGTATGTGACATGCACCTTAGAGCAAAACTTTATGACAGTTAGACACATCAACATATGCTGGGGAAGACTGGGTCTTCTGCCCGGGGTACTACGACATCGGTTCAGTAAACAGTTACCATTTCTGTTTTTGGATATTGTTGTTCTCACAATGCAAGAAAATGGGGAGAGATCTGCAAAAGATGTTCTTGGATAGGAGGGGTTTGGAAGGCCTTGGTTGCGGATCTATGCCTCCCTAGGGGTGAAGACAAAATACTAGGGGTGAGAGTCTTTATGCTACTTGCTTCTTCTATTTTTAAGTTATTGCTTTAGTAGTTCTCCTTATTTCTTACTGTGTTTTGTTATACCCAGTGTTATTTATATCCACAGGTACTATTTGCTGCGAACCTCCGACACAATAAAGAAAGAAATGAAGGAAAGACTGATACAATCAGCATAAAGAAAATAAACGATGACAAAAAGTTACTTCAAACAGAAAAGCGTACAAGACAAAAAGATTCAAAGAATACCATTACTGGAAAAAAGAAAAAGAGAATTTGATATGTATGCTGATTGTCAATTGATTACTCAAGATAAATTGTACCCATTGCTGTTATATTCTTTCTTTACTGTCCACATGCATCTGAGCCATCTTCTTGTGTCACTATATGCTTGATTTCAAACTCCTTCATTCTCATCACTACTGATTCCTCTTTCGGAAAAGAGGAGTTTCAGGGTTGTTAATCCCAGTCGCTGAACAGATTGAGGGAGATGGCTGTCGATATTGGTGCAGCCCAAAAAGAACGATTTACCAGATATACAAAAAATATTGAGTAATAAACATCAAACTGGTGTGTTGGGCTGCTGGATTTGTTGAGACGAGGATCGGAGCACTTATGGACTTGTCTGGAGTCATCATCAAATAGCTTGTCCTGAACAGAACTTTAACAGTCTGGAATTTCTCTCTCATAGACTTCTGCAGTGCTCATGCTCAAACCATGAGTTACATCCTGAATCCATCTGCTCTCGTCCCTCTTTGCCAAGATGCCTCCTTCCATGATGGTCTTTTCCAGCCCTTCGTGTCTCTTTATATGTTCAAATACTTCAATTTTCTTATTTGCAGCATCAGCAAATAATACTAACATTGACCTACAAGGCATGTCATAAGATGCGACTGGGGTAGGGTCTAGGAAGCTACCCTAGTAAATAAAAAGCGTCGCAGCAATCAGATGTGCTGGTCTACTTGTAAGTGCATAACTGGTACAACATACAATCGCTCTTAGACTCAGATCACATAGAATTCATATAGAGTCGTTTAACAAGTGATCGATATGGAGCATTCAAAACTGAAGCCAGTTTTCTTTAATTTTGAGTTCTTTCTGTGTAGATCTATCTCTTCTCTGAGCCACACCTGCAAGCCTATAAACACATTCAGTTCTCCTCAGCGACGCAATCCATTGTCTCAGAGCCCAGCCTGTTTCAATCTTCCTGAGCATACTCATTGAGTCACTTAGGAAACATGCATACATAAAAATCTGTGATTCTAGCCAGACCATCGCTTTAGTTACTGCCATGATTTCCATAGTGAGACTGCTTGTAGTCACTGCAAAACCACCACTGTCTTCCTTCACAACATCCCCTCTGACAGTTTTTGTTAGCCTTGCCTCTTCTCCACATGACTTGAATCATTACATTTCCCATGTTTTGTTGATGTAAAATAAATGATTCTTGTCATTGCATATTCTCTTGTTCATTTTTTTTTCTTGTTCGCTCGCTATGAATTCAGGTGTAGTCATGGCACCTCTTACAGATTTGTGCTTGAATACTTGCTTTTTTTATCACAAGTGTCCCGCATTATGTTATCAGTGCCAAACTTGGAATTTGACGTCAAGCGATAGAAGAAAACTAGGCACTGTGGATGAAGTGTCAACACAGAATGCTGGAAGTATCAAAAAGAGACCAGTTTAGAAATGAAGACATCAGGAAAAAAGTGGGTACATAATCAGTACTGAACTTCATCAAGAAACAACAAATGAAATGGTTTGGCCACAGCAGATTACCAACAGCCTCAAATGGAAATGCTATTCAGAAACAGTGGATAGAAGGCAAAATGTGGATCACAGAAATAACAGAGGCAGTGAAAGACACCATGTACAAAACGCACACAAGAGCCCGTTCTATAAATTTCTTCCTATAATCCTGACGCTATGAGGCAAAACTGGATTAACATTTTTGCTGCCACCGACGACAAAAGTCGGCGAAGACAACTTTTGTCGTCGGGAGATACGATTTTTAAAACGGGTAGTTTTGCTTACCGTACACCATTATTACAATACAAACTAGTTCCGTATTGTTCAGAATAGCTTTCCAAAATGGCGGATCTAGCGAGTGCTGTTAAAAATACAGTAAGTCCGATTTTATTGAATTTTTCGCGATCTTTCATAAGTAAACAACGATTTTCAAAATGAGCGATGTAGCTGATGTTAGTCATGTCCAAAATGACTCTGATTCTGACGTTTTAGTCAGCGATGGTGACCAAACGGGATCTGAATGTGCTACAGATTTGGACAGTGATTCACGTGACGATATTTATAGATCGATCGCGGATATTCCCAGTGGTGCAGGCTTAGGTGATGGACCCTCATCTCGAAAACGGGCGTGCACTTTCACTGCTAGACCAAATCAAGCAGAAAATAAATGGAATTGGACAGTTTTTGAGAGTGAAGATGATGTTTTTGAACAGAAGTGGGTTCCACAATATGGTCTTGAACAGGGCAGTCAGGTAAACACCACAAAGTTTTGCCAAGTACTTAGCACAAACCTTGTTGAGACAGTGACTCTTGCTCGCAGCGCCTCTGCCTCTAGTGTCTGCGCACCTTTGGATCGGTTCTCTGCCAGACACTTTGTGAATAGGTATGAAAATAGTAAGCACAAGCCAAGGTGTGTTGTATGTAATGCTGCAGGGAAACGAGCCCAGGCATCATTTTTTTGCAAAGACTGTAATGTTAGCGTGCCATGTTTTGAAACATATACTGTGGATAAGTATGGGGAGCGACGCCAACAGCAGTTGCAGCAATAATTCTTGGATTATATTGTAAATATATTATACATATATACAGGTCAGTAGTACTGTACATGTCAAAACATAACTACATGTATTATGCTTATAAATAACAACAATAACCAAAACTGTCTTTTTTCACAATTTTTATTTTGTGCAAAAAAATCAGACAACTTGTAGGTACACAAATGACACTAAAAATACATGCTACATACCAGATACACATAAAATAATGTTTCATAACATGTCATCTAACATACTTGATAACTTTCTCTAGTTTTGAGATCAATTATCTATTTCTTAAGAATTATTTTTGATTGTACCCTTGTTTTTGCAAAAATAGGTTAAATCCAAGATGGCCGCCAAGGTCACGTATTCCAAGGTCACGATAATGTCCAAATCGTAAAGCCCATTCATATATGAACATTATACCATAGTCTCAAAGTCCTATGTTTATTAGTTTATTTTTATGATTTTTTAAAATTATCACCCTGAAAACTGATAATGTCCAAAAAATAGTGTGGCACTGAGCCAGACTTGGTTGAAAAATGCGTGGCAGCGAAAGTGTTAAAGACAGAAATGAAAGTATATCATTTTACACCTCAGAACGAGAAACAATTGACTCTGCAGTCACAAGTATACAAAATTCAAGATTGGCAATTCAGCCATGTGTACATGTGGGCAAATACCCCAGACTGCCAAACACAAACTTCAGGACTACCCTGAATATGATATACTGAGGCACTCACTGGCCTAGTGAAACAACACTGGACAGAAAACTACATGAATCTCTGTGTGACCTACAAAAGATAGTGAAGCTTATACTTCTTCAAACACTCCACATTGACCACTTGTTAACCACTCTGTGTCATGTGATCTGAGACTAACATTGATTGATTGGACCATGAGGCTACGAGCGATTGTACATTGTGGCAGTTACATGCCTACAAGTAGGCCAGCACATCCGATTTCCGCTATGCTTTTTTATTTACTAGTGTAGCCTCTCCTACATCCGTCGCCTCTTACTACATGCCTTTAGGCCGCAGTGGTACTATTCTTTGCTTTCCTTGCAGGCCCCGGCACCACACTGTTGTGAAGTTTATACAAGAGACAACATTGAATATATAGACAATATTTCAAGCAAAAGAAATGAAAGAAAGTACAAAAGATTGAGACGCCATCTTTACCACAAATACAAGATTGATACAACAGACTGAGATATCATCTATACCACAAATACAAGATTGATACAACAGACTGAGATATCATCTATACCACAAATACAAGATTGGTACAACAGACTGAGACATCATCTATACCAGATACAAGATTGGTACAACAGACTGAGACATCATCTATACCACAGATACAAGATTGATACAACAGACTGAGACACCATCTATACTACAGATACAAGGTTGGTACAACAGACTGAGACACCATCTATACCACAGATAAAAGGGTTGGTACAACAGACTGAGACACCATCTATACTACAGATACAAGATTGGTACAACAGACTGAGACACCATCTATACCACAGATACAAGATTGATACAACAGACTGAGACACCATCTATACTACAGATACAAGGTTGATACAACAGACTGAGACATCATCTATACCACAAATACAAGATTGATACAACAGACTGAGACACCATCTATACCACAGATACAAGGTTGGTACAACAGACTGAGACACCATCTATACCACAGATACAAGATTAACACAGACTGAACCATCTATACCACAGATATAAGATTGATACAGCAGACTGAAACACCATCTACCACAGATACAAGATTAACACAACAGACTAAAATACCATCTATACCACATACAAGATAATGAGCAGAAGGTGGAGATGGATAGGACACACACTGAGGAAACCCCTGACAGCATCGTGAGACAGGCTCTCCGATGGAACCCCAGGGCAATAGAAGTAAGGGAAGACCCAGAAACACCTGGAGACGGGAGTTAGAGATGGAATGCAAGAGGACGGGGAGAGAGTGGCGAGATCTGGAAAGGATGGCCTTGGATAGGCGGGCTTGGAAGGCCTTGGTTGCGGACCTATGCTTCCCTAGGGCGAAGAAGACCACATACAAGATTTACACAACAGACTGAAACACCATCTATACTACAGATACAAGATTGACACAACAGACTGAGCACTATCTCTACCACAGATACAGGAATGGTATCACAGACTAAAACATCACCTATACCACAGATACAGAATTGACTCGACAGACTGAAACATCATCTATACCACCATTGAATATCTCAAACAAACGAAAGAAGAAAGGAAGTTCTACTGATCACCATCCTTACACAATGGATAAGTCCATATGTACACTGTCCTCCAATGCAGCAGCCATTCTATGTTCCTACACTAACTGTACCCAATTGATGTTCGTTTGTTTACCTTCTTGTTCTATACTACAGACAGCACCAGCAAATTTGTCCACACCTTTTGCACATTTTGGCATCCGTTGTGGAACCTGAGCAACTATGGGTCTGCCCAGAGTACTTTGATACCGGCTAAAAATATAATTTTTTAGCCTGTTAGTACCTCATGTGTAGTTATGGCACCTCTGCCTGATTTTTGTGTGATGATTTGCTTTCCTTATAACTAGCATCATCCCTGATCTCAGTGTAGATGGGATCGAGTTCATAGTCCTATCGGAGACGGTCGATAAAATGTAGGCCCCATGTTCAAGTTGAGCACGTAAAAGAACCCTTGGCAGTTCAAAGTCGATAAGAGCAGATTGGAAAGCCACTGCCTGGGAAAAATTCATTAGAAAGATTACAAAATAAAACTGTTACAAAATATTTTCACCATCTTCTAAATTACATCGGAGACCCTCACCGGTGCTATGGAGTTCTTCCTGTGTAAGAAAGATATCGTAGCACGTATGGTTACCCACCGAAGTGCAATGATGATGGTCCTATTAATTAAATGGGTTTTAAAGTCGGTGGATTGACTTCATTGCACCGGGTTTTACTCCATATGACTTGGTCCCTCTCCGCAGAAATGGCACGCCAAGAGTATTGCACGAACTGCGTAGCTCCATCAACAATCCTAGGGGTCTCTTGAAAAAACTGCACTCGTGAACAGAACGGCGCGGTCCGGATTCGAACCTTCGACTCACAAGGCAAAGGCTTAGCCACAGAGACCCCAAAACATATCTTCCCAAGCGGGAAATCGAACCCTATTAATAATTAATTAATCAATCAATAAGTGACAGTTTCTGAAAAAATATCACTGACATTCAATCGAACCTTCTCCTACTTCAGAGATTTCAGCTAAATAACCAAGTAAATATATTCCTGCAAAAACGATTAGCACACACAATTGCGTTATATTTAAGCAAGCTATATCTGTAGCCCCGGCTCTGTCAGGAGCCAGTTATAAAATCAATGTTAAAATCACCATCTCCGAAATTTGACGGAAATCGACCATTTCATTTCCGATCCCGAATTGATATTTGATGACGTCATGTTCGGAACGCCATCTATCTCCGTGAGTAATGTCTGTCGTCTGCACTTTACAGGGTACTTCTGGATTATGTTAACGAAAACCCATCCTGCTTACTTCCTAGCTGAATTATTATATTGCATTACCAGATAATATCTTTCGACTATAAAGTGGTATTGTGCTCATAAGTGGTGTAAGTTTATGAGGAGCGCAACTCAGGCGACTGTAATTTATATCATTATCATCTTTGCTTTTTAAGTTGAAGTGTTTTGAAACTGATCTGATGGCCAAGTTACTTACGGTAAGTAACTCGAATACACTTTCCTACTATTATTATTGATTGACTTGTATAGCTTTATCGCGTTTTGTTGTTAATAACGATCTTGAGTTATCTGCTTGTAGCGATGATTGAGAGATAAGAGAATAAACCTCCAGATTGATTGCAGTGTAGAAAAGTGAACAACAGACGGAAACGCTAACTAGTCTCGTTAATTTTTAAATTGTTCGTCCGTCACGACTGATGACGACCCACCCTGTTTTATATTTATCCAATAATAACATAGAAACGATTACTTGTGTCGAGTTAGACGTAGATGACTGAGAACCCTGGAATGTTCAATACTCAAAAACAATCGTAGTGTGACAGTGTGTTGTAAATAGTTGACTACTAATATAGTAATAATAATAATAGTACTATACAAATAATAATAGTATTCAAGTTGTAAATTTGTGATGGAATATATTGTGCGATATATAATTCATACTTTGATATGATTGTGCTAATCTAAATCTATAAATAGTAGATCAAGAATTGAATCTATCCTGTTTGCCTTTACTTTCGGTGTCAGGTCGAAAAAGGAGACACCTGGAGAACGAGTCTCTCTATGCAGTCTTTCTTTCTCCTCCAATCCTGATTTGTCTCACAGCTTCAGGATAAGAAGAGTTTTCTATCACAGGCTTTTGTGTGTGCTTCATAAATAGTGTCTTTCGTCGCCTCTGTTATCTCTGAGGTCCACCTTTTGCGTGGTTGGCCTTTTGCTTTATATCCAATGTATCAGAACAACATTACTCTCTGCGGTGCACTGTTGACAGTGCCGGATTAGGCTAGCGTGGGGCCTGTAGCAAATTTTAGCGCGGGGCCCTAGGTTTTGTATGATCTTCTTCTTTGCGTTCGTTCTTTACTACCAATTTTAATCACTCTTTGTGATATGTTTGATCTTTGCCAAGAACGTGTATACGTTGCACATTAGTTTGGTAGGCCCCTAAACGCATAAGACTTCTACACGTTTAGGACACATGCATCCGATTTCAGCCAAACCTCCTTAGTCGCCTCTACGACATGCGTGGCAGGTAACAGTGGTTCTATTCTTTACACATCAAATTTGGGCCTCGGTAACCACTCGGGCGGTTTTGTATGATAATAAATAATAAAACATAACTTTTACAAAAACACGTAATCACAGAGTTTCGCCAATCAAATAGTTTTACTGCAGTCTCATATATATTGTATATGATGTTCAATTTAATGTTGAAAAAGAACGTTCTCCTCTGCAGTTTTCGTTCTCCGCTAATTAATTTCCATAATGAGGTGAACCAATAATTTCATCACTACCCAGAAATGAAAGACCTCGTTCTTCTAACATTTTGATACTAAAGTAATTCTCTAAAAGTGTGCGCCAATATTTTTGTTGGGTCTCAATTTGGCTTACAAGTTGAGATCGACACGCGCATCCTTCTTTTTGCAAACTAACAACGAAATTATCGCTTGCCTATGGGAGGTGCTTTCTTTATGTCTTTTCAACAAATTATTTGCGTTTTTCCAGTAGTCAAATCCTTCTTTCGTAAACCGTGACGAACAGCCTGAATCGGTAACTTTGCAAACAAAACCGACAAGTTGTCCTTTAGTTTCTGAATAACACAACCAATCTCTCACATGAGTTTTGCTTGTTGATTTATGTGTATATGTGAAAAACAATTTTCGACAAAATCGTGGATTGTTTTCTTTATCGTATGTTGTTTTTATTTTGAAGACAAGAAATCACTGTTCATATGCTGCACTTCGCTACTTCATTTCACAATCTAATAATCTCGATTGAGGTTGCTTGGCCATTCACCAATATCGTTAGAGTACATTTTACTTTCGTTGTTATTGGGGTTTTTTTTTGGCTTGTAGAAGATGTTGCTACATTGGAAGCATGTGCTGTGCTTTCTGCCTCTCTTTGGCTTGAAGATGATGTAGCTAAATTGGGAGGACTTGCTGTACATTGACTTAAGTTTGTGTTGTGGAAAGTGTAGCTAAATCGTGAAGAGTTGCTGATCTTAATGGTAATATTGGTAATGATGATGCTTCTATAGCACTGCCTTCATCTACTACTACACAGTGAGACGAGACTTCTGTGTTTTCTGCTTCGATTTCTTTGGATTCAGCACCATCACATACGACATAGAAAAATTCAGACAGCGTGCGTGTTTTTGATATAACATTTTGGTTATTTTTTTCCTTTTCATCTCTGTCACATAGGCGTGGGGCCCGTAGCATTTGCTACTTCTGCTACTAGGCTAATCCGGCGCTGCCTGTTGGTAATCTGCTTATCCCAACATCCTTCAGTTTCTCAAAAAAAACACTATCTCCAGGTGTGTTAACTCTAGTGGACAAGGGCAAAACATGTTTTACAATACTTTTTTAATCATACATTGTATACAGACAGCTGTTATTAGTTTTGTTATAAAACTTATTTTGTATATATATGGAACGTGTACTATAGTATACCCTAGGCCACTACCTCAGTCGCCTCTTACGACATACATTGTAGGTCACAGTGTTACTATTCTTTGCTCCCCTTGCAAGCCCCTGCAACAAATGGGTGGAAGGTTTACTAAAATCAAAAACAGCTCTGCTGACATGTGAATCTGGAAATGATGAACAATCTGAATTATAAGTTTACTACAACTGTTTAACTCTTAGACTACAGAACACCACTGTTCTTTCTAATTTTCTCTTGTTTTGTATCCACTGTATCGGAGTAACATTGCTTTTTAAGGCGTCCTGTATGTTGGTAATCTGCTTATGTTGCAGAACCATTGCATTTGTTGTTTCTTGATAAAATTCAGTACTGTTGTTGTACCCACTTTTCTCCTGAGGCTAATTTAAGCACAAAAACTTTTTGGTGTCACAAAGTACGCTGTTCGACTACAAGTTTCCTGATCCTTTTTTGGGGTATCTAAATTACAAGTACCTCAGAAGTCAGAGTAAGATTCGCCTGAATGGCAAGGAACACTGATGATAAGGAAAGCAAGCATTTATGCAAAAATCAGTCACATGTGCCATGTAGGCGCTCTGACTACACCTGAATTCAGAGCATGCAAACGAATTAAAAAAATTGTCTGAATAGCAGACTAACCAAACAAAATTTTATCACCAAGTCAAATAGTGTCGGATCCAGCTTCTCTTTTATATTGTTAACTTGTTTCAGTAATGAAGCCATCAGGAAAAAAGTGGGTACAACATCAGTGCTGAACTTCATCAAGAAACAACAAATTAATTGGTTCTGCCACATAAGCAGATTACCAATTGACAGTTCACCTCAAAGAGCAATGCTACTTCAATACAGTGGAAAAGACAGTCCACGCAAATGGTGGAACTCAGAAACAACATGAAAAGAAAATCGTGGCATATCCTTTACAAGACATCACCATCAACTACAATAAATGAGTTGTTGCTTTTTATTTTTAGGCACCACTTACACATTCAGTAGTTTGCCGTTGCTTTCTGAACGTTAGGGTCTATTTTTACAGTTCATACAAATTCACGGGAACAAATTTGCTTTCAAACTACCCTCTGCAGAGTTTGAACCAGATACTCTTGGGTTGTGTTCAAACTCACTACCACACATAGGCGGTGAAAAACACTAGTTATTAAACGCACACAAAAGTCACGGCTAGAAATCTCTTCTTATCCTGAAGTTGTGAGGCAGAACATGATTAGAGAAAAGAAACAAAGAACAAAGCTTCAGCAATTATCTGTATATTTCTATATTCATTTTTGTCATCTTTCCTAAGAAAGGATAATATTTGTAAATGTGTAAATAAACATTGTAAATATAAGAAAATAAATCAGTATAATCTGTTTACATTTCGTGGCTGCTACATAAATATCTTACTGAGATCAATAAAGATGGGACACATAGTGAAGCGATTTATTTACTGAATCGTTATACACAGATTGAGACTGCGTTGACTATGAAGTCACCACCTGTTGCCATTAATTTAATTACTGTAATATACTGCCTTGTGCGTACAGTGAGGTACCAGGGGGACTATAGTAAAAGTAGGTATACGTGATGTGGGGGCGCCTGTAGTAAAAGTAGGTATACATATGTGGTACCAGGAGGGTCTGTAGTAAAGTGGTACCATGAGACTTAGAAAAAGTAGTTGACATGTGGTACCAGGGGGAACTGTAGTAAAGTAGATAAGCATATGTAAGTGATTAGTAACAAAGTATATAGGGTATACTTTTCATATATATATATTATTTTTTTCCGATCCAGAAGCTCTTGAGCTGAATGCTCTTCGGCTCAGTGTCATGGACATCGACCTCGGCTCGGTGCCACGAACACCGTAAATCTGGGGAACCTGTAGCTTTTCTGCCAGTCCGCGGAGTTGAACCCGCACTTACCGAGGACTAGTCACCCGTAGTCCAACGCGCTACGAACACGCTGGCATATACATATTACTAACTCTGCCAATGCCAGTTCCAAGCCCGGTTGAAAAAGGAGGAGGACTTGTGCGTGAGGCCAGCTACCTCATCACAAGAAATTGAAGTAGCTACAGAAACTTGTAAGAAAGGACGCCATCCCGGGTAAACCGACCAGCCAGGTGGTGTCGGTGCACCTAGTGCATCAATGACGGTTGCTGATGAAAGCCGCTTTGGGGAAGTCAGCAACCCGACTCGTATCAAAACACACACTAAAATTGGATTTTGGAATGTGAGAATGATGGCCACGGATACAAAATCAGCCCAAATTGCAGAAGAAATGAAGAGATACAAGCTGGACATACTAGGGTTAAGTGAGGTGAGATGACCTGGAACAGATAGAAGAGTAGTTAGTGGATTAACTTTCATATATTCAGGGAGAGAAGATGGCAAGCATTTTGAAGGAGTGGGTATAATGATGACACCTAGAGTAGCAAAGGCATGTATGGACCTTCGTGGATAATTAGAGCCCGCTTCAGTACCAGGCATGTCAATATGACAATACTGCAGTGTTATGCACCAACAAACGAGGCTGACGATGATAAGAAAGACACATTTTATGAGCAACTACAAGATCAAATTAACAAGACCCAAAAACATGACCTGTTAGTAGTAATGGGGACTTTAATGCCAAGGTTGGAAGTGATAATGTAGGGTAAAGATTCTCATAGAAAACAAGAAAACATCATGAAAATTGGGAAGACAGGGAGTGTAATGTCTCACTTGTTTGGGTACATTTGACTGGGTGCTAAAATGCCATAAAACAACAAGCACCAAGAGGAATAAGATGGACCCTTTCGAGATGCTTGAGGACCTGGACTTTGCAGACGATATAGCCCTGGTGTCACACAAATATGAACATATACAAGAGAAAAGTACAATACTTCACAGCACGGCAAAGACAGTAGGCCTCAAAACAAACACAGGAAAAACAAAATTATGACAAACAGTGAAATCCAACAACCAGTAATGTTAGAAAATGAAACACTGGAAAGGGTTGAGCAGTTTACATATCTTGTTAGCGTACTGACACTAAATGGTGGCACAGAGGAAGATATAAAATCACGTCTAAGTAAGGCCAGAACCGCTTTTGCCAGAATGAAACCAGTATGGAAGTCCAAAATCTACAATAGGACCACAAAGCTTAAACTCTATAAAAGCATTGTTTTGCCAGTTTTGCTCTACGGATCGGAGTGTTGGAGGATGACCAAAGGAGATACTAGCAGGCTGTCAGTTTTCCACCACTCTTGTCTTCGAGGAATCTTGGGAATCTTTGGCCAGTAAAAATATCCAATAACCAACTACTCCAAGACACAAGACAAGAGGCAATGAATGACATACTCAAAAAGAGAAGATGGAAATGGCTCGGACATGTTATGAGAATGAGACAAGAAATGCCTGCAAGGATACCCTTCATTTGGGACACCAGAGGAAAGAGAAAGAAAGGCAGACCACGGACAACATGGAAGCGCATGATGGAAGAGGAACTGGACACCGCATCTCTGACGTGGGCTCTGCGCTGAAGGTTGCACGGGACAGGAGAGCATGGAAAGTCCTTTCTGAAGCCCCATGTGTCACTAGGCATGACGGGATTAAGTAAGTAGAGAGAGCTATAGGAAAACAAGGAATAAACACAATGAATGAGAATGGAGAAAGACTGGAGGAGTTATGTATGCTGTCAAACTTAGTAATTGGAGGTACCATCTTTGCACAAAAGGAAATTCATAAACTTACTTGGCACTCACCAGATGGAGTGACCAGGAATCAAATTGACCATATGTGCATAAATACACAATTTAGAACATCATTGCTGGATGTCCGTGCATACAGAGGGGCAGATGTAGAAGTGATCATAATTTATGCATAGGTAAATTGAAACTGAAATTAAAAATTCACCATACTAAAAAGAACAACTGCGAATAGACAGTCAAAGGCTACAAAATAATGAGGTAAAAGAGGAATATCAGCTCGAACTTAAGAATAGGTTCGAGTTACTCAATGGTGAAAATGAACAGAACATTGAAGACAAATGGACTAAGATAAAGGACACACTATTGGGGCAGCAAATAGTAGCGCAGGATTAAAGACGAAAGACAGAAAACCCTGGATAAGCGATGACACCTGGAAATGTATTAAAAAAAGAAGAAAGATGAAACTAGCGATATTTAATACTAAGGATGCAACAGATGAAATCCAAGCTAAAGAGGAATATAGACTAAAAGACAAGGAAGTGAAAAGAGCGGCTAGAAGAGATAAAAGAGCATATGTCAATCGACTGGTCAAAGAAGGGGAAAAGGCAGCTAAGACTGGAAACAGTAAAATGCTATACAACACACTAAAACAACTTACTGGAACTTTTGTTTCAAAGGGTGGCCCAATCAAGAGTAAAGATGGTAAAGTTCTAACATCAGATACCGAGCAGAAGAAAAGATGGACCGAACATTTTGAAGAAATATTAAATAAACCTGATCCACCAGTACTACTCAAGTTTGACGAAGAGGCAAGAAACAGCTCCCTACCAATTAACGAAGAAATGATAAGTGTAGCTGAGGTCAAGGAGGCAATCCATTCCTTGATAAACAATAAGGCAGCGGTGATGACAACATTACTGCAGAAATGCTCAAAGAGGCTGATGATACAACTATTAGCCAGGTGCAAGAACTATTTAATAAAGTATTGTAAGAAGAAACTGTCCCAGATCAATGGAAGAAGGGAATAATTGTTAAGATCCCCAAGAAAGGTGGTCTCAAAGATTGTAACAACTGGAGAGGGATCACCCTATTATCAGTAATGACCAAGACTTTCTGCAAAATCATTCTTAATAGAATCAAAGGAGCAGTGAACACAACTTTGAGAGAAGAACAAGCTGGTTTTAGTCCTTTGGAGAAGCTGCTTAGACCAAATAATTACCCTACGACTAATTTTGGAGGAACATATTGAGAAGCAACAACCACTCATACTAAATTTCATCGATTTTAAAAAGCCTTTGATAGTCTACACAGAATCTCTCTGTGGAATATTCTGAGATGCTATGGAATACCAGACAAAATAATTAACATTATTAAAAGCCTCTATGATGGTTCACAGTGTGCAGTTCGCACTGATGGTGGACACAGCGACTGGTTTATTGTTGAAACCGGAGTAAAGCAAGGCTGTATTCTATCTCCGCTATTGTTTGGAGTGGCCATTGACTGGGTGATGCGAAAATGTTGCAGGGCGAAACTGACATTGATTGGGTAGAAAATAGTCAACTAGAAGATTTTGATTTTGCAGATGATATTGCCTTGTTAAGTAGAAACAACCAAGATATGCAAAAAAACCAGACAATTTGTCATCTATAGCATCAAAAGTTGGACTGCAGATAAGCTATGAAAAACAAATATAATGAAGACACCTATGGCAAGTAATGCAGATATCACACTGGAATCTAAAATGATAAAAATAACAGAGCAGTTCACCTATTTAGGTAGCAATTTTGATTGCACAGGAAATGTTAAAAAGAAATTATGATACGAATTGGCAAAGCAACATCAGCTTTTAAAAGTCTAAATAAAATATGGAACTGCAAGTTATATAGTATTAAAACTAAATTACGAATTTTCAATTCAAATGTTGTATCAATCCTAACATATGCTAGCAGAGTTGGAAAATGACTAAAGATATAGAAAGCAAGTTGAATGCATTTGAAAATAGATGTCTGCGAAAAATAATGAATATAAAATGGAATGAATTCAGGAGAAGTGATGAAATCAGAGATATGTCTGGTCAACCACTAGTGACAACTGTTATAAGAAAGAGAAGATGGAGATATTTGGGCACACCTTGAGGAGAAATGATCAACGAATATCAAAGCAGGCATTGAAGTGGGATGCAAAGGGTTCAAGAAAGAGAGGTCGACCTAAGGAGACCCTGAAACGAACTTTGCTGAGAGAGGCAGGAAATATCGTCTCAGTTCCATGGAGGAGATTGAGCGAGTTGCCCAGGATAGAGCGGTATGGAGAAATTACTTGCAGGCCCTATGTAACGTATATGGTACGAGAGAATTATTATTTTATTATATATATACTAAAGGAAGAATATATTCTTCCTATATATATGTACCAGAGAAAGCACAGGAAAAGAGATACAGTAGTTTTACAAAGTATATAAAGATACAGCGGTATTTTTGGGTCCAAGTTGGTCGCAAGCCCTGAAATTAGCACAACACATGGTTACTAGTCTTCTTTTTTTCGAACCCTCCATATCGACCACTTGTTAACAACTCTGTGTGATCTGTGTGTCATCTGAGCCTAAGAATAATTGTACTTTGTGTCAGCTATGCACCTACAAGTAGTCCATCACATCAAATTTTTGCTGCACTTTTTATTTACTAGGGTAGCTTTCCTAGGCCCCTACCATAGTTGCCTCTTACGACATGCCTTGTAGGTTGCAGTGGACTATTGTTTGCTTCACTTGCCAGCTCTGGCACCACACGGGTGGGTTACTAGTGAAACATGTTATCGACTTCGCTATACGTGCACATATTACTCTTTTTTTAATGAGCTCTAGACTTTTAATCACGTAAATGTATATTTAATTCACAGATGATTGTCACCTGAAGTTTGACATGCCTGCTCGGTTGCCTTAATTACTATGGAAGATACAATGAGCCATGACTCGGTCACCTCCTCAACAAGCGAAGATTTTGTGGTAATCAACGGGAACCCGGCTGAAAGTAGCAGCTGATGTCAGTGACATTAGCGAGGAAATTGCCAGCGCTACAGCTACCGACGGGAAGATGTCAAACAGTGTTGAGCTTGTGGAAGAATTCAGTGATCATGAGGTAGCCAATTGTCCATCCATGGATATCTTAAATTCTGGGTCTCTATTGGAAAACTACCCGGATACATCCATGGACGAGGATACATTTGGATCTGCTTCAGGTAAGATAAATATATAATTTTATTCATCTGTCATGATTGATGATTGCTACTTCTTTCATTCAATGTTGGTACTACCCTCCACATTAGTCTATTTTGCCGGGGTTGTGTGTCTTGATGATCCTTCAGACTATGTCGACGGAAGTCTAACTCCTGGCAGGTCTAACCAAGCCGAACAGACTGAAGGTGAAATTCCTGGGAGCTGGATAAGGTGACAATGCTGAAACCACTGGTACACTGTAAATAAATCAGTTCACATGAAAAATGAACACACAGTTGTTCTTTACCTTAGTGTCTGTAAATAAGAATTCATATGTTCATCACCAAATCGCTGTCTACCCTGGTTGGTTAGTACTCTTTTTTCTTGAACACCAGTCTAATTGTGGCACCACAATAATAATTGTCTAATATTGTGGCCTCAGATCTGATGTACAATTGTCTCTGAGGGGGTTGTCGATAAGTGTGGTTACTCAACTGGTCGATTATGTTATCTCGCGTAAAATGTTTAACAGCCGAAGGGTTCCAATTCTTAAGAACAATTATATCATGAATGTTAGGTGTTTGTCGACCATCACACAAGAAGTCTTGAACGTCGTCACTCGTCGATGTGGCCTCCCTGAAATCTGGCTTTCCCTCGTTCGTCTGGGTAGTCTTCTAGGTCCTGGTAAAGCTGGAAGTATTGATGTCCTCTGGTTCCGTCATCTGGGTTGATGATAGTATAGATGAGATTGTTCTGCGTTCTTAATCGTCGCCGGGATTCTAATATATGCAGTATTGTCCGGTGACTCCTGGCGATGGGTTTCCTCTATTCTAACGACATGGTATATGTCTGGTTAAAACAACGATATAGGGTCGAAAATATCTCCCCTACTCAACTCTGAAGTGCGGAAACTAATTCACAGTCTTCCTCGATTGTTATAGGTTATTCAACTTGCAAGTAGTTCACTTCTCTGTACATTATCCCTGTGAGTTTGTCTCTGGTTTCACGATCCACGACACTTAAATTCCTGAGGAAGTATTCTGCTTCCTATTAAAGCTAATCTCTAACTGGCAGCTAAAAGTAATATATCTCACTCTCTCTTGGTCTGGATAATGTGCAATAACAATCAGAACACTACTACACAGACTTCTGTGTGAGTTACAAAATACAGTGAAGTTCATACAAGAGACAACATTGAATATATAGACAAATTTCAAGCAAACAAAAGGAAGGAAGGAATCAGAACACTCCTTGTTGGTTGTTCAAAACATCACAATTTTCCATCACATGTTTGAACTTCTCTCTCTGTGTAAAATATGCACATCTTCTCCCACTTGTTGAATTCTGACTGCCCTGCTCAAGTGCTCAAAGCTTAGTAAAGTAAAACTCTTCTAACTAGCATATCTCCAACTAAAAAAGCCCAGCTGCCCCTAACCCTGGTCTCAAGATACCCGACTTAACGGGAGTCCTCGAATACCCCGGGATAAGTCACTTGCTCGAGTTTGAGTACTCTACTGGTCAGCAACCGTGGACTGGTAAACAAGTAATTTAATACTAACTTGGTCAAGAACGCTAAGAGCAATAAGGGGGTTTTGGGTTGACCTACGCCCTTCTCCTAAGTAACAGTGGAACTCTGTTACACGTCTACCGATTTCAGCCAGCTGTTGATTTACTAGGGTAGCTTGCCTAGGAAACAATCCATTCTGCCGTATATTTGGCCCGCATCTACGCCTTTTCTACCAGCTTTTGCCTATATTTGGGCTTTATGATCTACGCTAAACAGTGAGTTACTACTGTTACATGCCCTTTCTGACTGTGAGGTCATTCCGGATTAGGAACATTTCACGGGGCACACAATCTTGTCCTGGATGACGTAATACTCGCATAACACACCGTGTAAAGTGTCGGCCTTCGCCAAATGCATTGTTAGCCTTACTTTACTGACCACTTTGAGTTTATTCCGGAGTAGGAACATTCTCAGCCTTCTCGGGGCGTGTGTCGGCACATGGCAATTTTAGTTTCTACTCTGTATTTTCTCTGGTCCCGGGAAACACCGGACTGGGGCTAAGCACAAATAATATAAAGGGTCGCCCGAGTGGTTACCGGGGCCCAAATTTGGGGTGTAGAGAATAGAACCACTGTTACCTGCCACGCATGTCGTAAGAGGCGACTAAGGAGGTTTGGCTGAAATCGGATACACATGTTCTAAACATGTAGAAATATATGCGTTTAGGGGCCTACCAAACCAATGTGCAACGTATACACGTTCTTGACAAAGATCAAACATATCACAAAGAGTGATTCAAATTGGTCGTAAAGAGCGAAGAAGAAGAAGATATAGAGGGTCGTTTCAATCGGCGCTAGCAACGCAACTGAGATTTTGCACTCGCCAACATCACCCACCTCAGTTCTTCCGGGGATGTTATTGTAAATGTAACAGTACCTTGCCCGGTTGTTCCAAGGAGGGCAGTCCCGTTAGACATCACCCGCCTCAGTTCTTCCGAGGACGTTAGTTGTTAATGCAACAGTACCTTGCACGGTTGTCCCAAGGAGGGCAGTTTCATTAGGCACTAAAACGCAACTTTAGAATTTGCGCTCTGCCAACCTTACCCAGTAAATGTATCTGCGCTAAACCTTTGATACGGAGTTTACCGCAATCTTCCCATATGTTAACACGATACATTACAGCGTTATCAAAGACACTTGCCAAGACTTTTTTCGTGCCTCGAGACTACCCGGACATGCAGCTCAACTCTGGCACAGGGCTCCGAGTTTCGCCCCATGTAGGTCAACGTCTCTGCTTTGGGATGCACCTCTCATCCCTTCATGGTCGATTTCATGCTTACGAATTCTTGTCCCGCAGGTGCCAATTTTGGTTTGGTCATTTACTCCGGGAGTTTTAATTTTGCTATTGTCTCGTACTCTTCTGTTTTCTTTCCTTTCTGCAAAACTTGGGCTTTGTTTCTACACGTAATCACAAAGTACTGTAGTTTTACAAATTACAAAAACAATGACAAAATACAGCACCGCTTCGACCAACAAGGCCTTTATCAAACAAACGAACAACAGGAGAGACAAATTTAAAAAAAACAAATGGACGACCAAAAACAAAGGTTTCTAATGAAAATCTGGAAATAAAATAGAAAATCTGGAAATAAAAACGAAAATCTGGGAATAAAAACGAATAAAACAATAGTGATGGGAAGTTACATACACCACACATATAACTACTAAAACTTACCTAATACGTCACAACAAAGAGTTGCAGAAAAAATGTCAAAATATTCACAAAACAGATGAGACTGCAGTAAAACTATTTGATTGGCAAAACACGTAATCACAAAGTACTGTAGTTTTACAAATTACAAAACAATGACAAAATACAGCAACGTTTCGACCAACAAGGCCTTTATCAAGCAAACGAACAACAGGAGTGACAAAACAAGAAACACCAACATGTAATATCAAAATAAATAACACGACACTGAAACAAGTCCATCGATTCTAGTATCTAGGAACATTCCTAACATCAGATGGAAGATGTACAACAGAGATTAGGAGTAGAATAGCTCAAATGAAAGCAACTTTTATGAAAATGAAGAACACACTATGTGTGAACTCACTACCAATGACATTGCGAAAACGAGTACTCCAATGCTATATTGAACCAATACTTATGTATGGCACAAATCACGACAATGAACAAACAATCAATACGATCATTGGAAGCCACAGAGATGTGGTTTTACAGAAGAATGTTGAAAATTCCATGGACAGCAAAGAAAACACACATGGAGGTTTTAAATCAGGCCTGCACACAAAGAAACCTTATCAAAAGAATAAGAATCTGAGAATCAAGGTTTTTCGGGCATATAATGCGAAGAGAAGGTTTAGAACATTTGGTGACTACAGGTAAAATTCAGGAAGGAGAGATCGTGGAAGACAGAGGGAGAAGATGTTGGATGGCCTGACATCATGGTTCGACAAAATATCAACGTCAGAACTGATTACATGCACCAAGCAAAGAGAGTTGTGGAGAGACATGATCGCCTACGACGGCAGGCATGGCACTTGATTGATTGATTGATTTTGTAATTTGTAAAACTACAGTACTTTGTGATTACGTGTTTTGCCAATCAAATCGTTTTACTGCAGTCTCATCTGTTTTGTGTATATTTGACATTTTTCTGCAACTCTTCGTTGTGGCATATTAGGTAAGTTTTAGTAGTTATATGTGTGGTGTATGTAACTTCCTGTCACTATTGTTTTATTCGCTTTTATTTCCAGATTTTCATTAGAAACGTTTGTTTTTGGTCGTCCATTTATTTTTTAAATGTGTCACTCCTGTTGTTCGTTTGCTTGATAAAGGCCTTGTTGGTCAAACGTTGCTGTATTTTGTCATTGTTTTTGTAATTTGTAAAACTACAGTACTTTGTGATTACGTGTTTTGCCAATCAAATAGTTTTACTGCAGTCTCATCTGTTTTGTGGCTTTGTTTCTACGGACATCGACCAGGAGATGCATGCATTTTTGTTCACAATTTTTGTACCTGCATTTCTTTACTGTTCTCGCACTACTACCAGTAGCTCTCCATCGATCCCTGCCCTCTTAGCCAGACAGGAACCACTGTCTGTTTCCAGGGTCACTATGAGGAGGTGAGGGCAGGGTCTAGATTAGTGCCAGCTCCACTAATCCTGGCACGGCGTTATCCCAATGCGCCTTTGACCCCTCTCCCAGGTTTGATTGATAGGAGGACCATCATCATTACTTTTCTGCAAGTATACATGTGTGCTCCTACCTCTTTGTTACACTGTAAGATCTCAGCGGCAGTGTACAAACTCCATAGTAGTGGTGAGAGACCCCAATGTAATTTAGAAGATGGTGTAAATATTTTGTATGAATTTTATTTGTTAATTTTTCTAGTGATTTTTGCCAAGGAAACGGCTTTCTGCCTGCTCTACTCAATTTTTAACAGCCATGGGTTCTTTTACATGCTTAATTTCAACACAGGACCTACGTTTTATTATCATAGTATTCTCTGAAGTATATACTTATGGATGATCAGGGAGAGTCCCCAAAGTACTCTTAACAAGTGTATTCATGGAAGATAGCCTCCATGTTCACATTCATTCAGTGTTAGGTATATGCTCCTTGTTATCCTCAGACCGAACGACATCCTTATCCAACATGCCACCAGGGGACTGCACTGTATTCAACGGAGTGACCTACTTAGGATGTGCTATGGTGAATGCACCTCGAAGCGAAGTTGAGATCTACCGTAACATGGCTGTGCTCAATCAACAAAGTCAGATGTCCATCCCTGTGGCAGTGTCTGTACCAGCGACATCAGATGGAATTGTCAGGTAAGCTTTTCAGTCTGTTGGTATTCAGTGTTTTTAGTCACTCTATCACAGTCTGTTTCACAATGGTTGGGAGTCGCTGAGGAGGTCGAGGCTGACAATAAGTTTTGTGTGCCAGGGCATGCAGGTGTAAGGGGAAATGAACACACAGATAGGCTTGCTGCTGTAAAAAGCGGGCAAGCAATGGACCTGGTTGATATTTTATTCCCTAAGGGTGAGAGGACTTGTAAATGATTCAAGTAATGGTGGTGAATCTAAAACCCTAGCTAGACTGCAAGAATTCCAGGTCAAATGTGATGTAGCTAGACAAGAGCACTATACTGGAAGCCAAAGAAGAATAGTAAACCAATATAGAACTGGTGTCGTTAGTCCCAATATGCTAGAGACATACGGAGGAAGAGATCAAGCACTTATGGACGAATAGATTTGATGTGCAGTGATGATGATCTGCCAACTAAACGAAACTGTGAGATCCTTAACACTTCACACCAGAAGAGAACTGATCTCCTCACCTTCATATACTAAGTCCTAGTACTGTGAGGCTTCTAATACTTCACATACCTACATCATTATATGCTATGGAATTACATATTTTTCTTGTTTCCACATCTCAGACTTCTAGAACCAGCAACCAATTCTGATATTGCAAGCTTCCGCATCCACGATACTTTTCTGTGCTCGGGGACCCAATGAAACCACAGAGCGACAGTGTTTTGCTTTTACCTGTAGCCATGGAGACAGTGCGGACAACTCCATCGTTCAATGTCATGTGTTCCGCTGTGATATCCCAGAAGCGGTACGTTTTATTTTATTTGCATGTGTGAAACTGTATTACACTTATATCCTTATTTTTGAACACCTAGTAAACTTAGATAAAAGACCTGTTTAGAAATGAAGACATCAGGGGGAAAAATTGGGTGCAACATACATACTGAACTTCATCAAGAAACAACAAATTAAATGGTTCGACCACATAAGCGGTTTACCAACAGACAGTGTGCCTCAAAGAGCACTGTTGCTCCGATATAGTAGATACAAAGCACAAGGCCGGCCATGCAACAGGTGGACCTCAGAGATAACAGGCGGCGGCAAAAGACATTGTTTATGAAGCGCGCACAAAAAACATGTTCTAAAAATCTCTTCTTGTCCTAACGCTGTGAGCCAAAACAAGATTAGAAAAAAAGAAAGATCCTTAGTTATTGGTTACTGAGCTGACCTCACTGCACTCCGCACAGATCCATAGGTGCTCAGTCTCTTCCAGCAGATGTTGAAGGATATATATCCCTATTACAGACAAGAATTCAACAGACAAAACTCTTCCCACCACACCCATCTGTTCCTAATACCCTTTACACTAGTCTTCCACAACTACAGAACACATGCAGATTTCAATTTGGAATTTTCTGCTTACGAGTAAAAACTTGCAGTCCTGGTTTGAAGAAAATGAAGATTCCCTATTTTTGTTTACTTAACATTTTGTATATGTTTCTTCTGCAGGTTCCAAAGATCCTCTACTGCTTTGCCAACACATTCCGACGAGTTCCAAAACCACAACAACCACCAAACCCTGTCTGCAGCGCAGAACTAGACTTCACTTTTTCTGTTTCTCTCGACTTTCGTGAAGATGATGGCAAGGGGAATTACTCTGCCTGCCCCAAAGACAAGGATGTGTTTAAGTTTAGGATCAACACAGAGAAACGAGTTATAATCTCTGTCCAGCAAACAGGCCCCCATGAAATTCGAATTGAAAGGTAGGGATATAGATTGTTGTTCGTCTTTCAATCTAAAGAAAATGTCGACTTTGCACTCTTTATGGCTGGTGTACCAACTGATAAGATACCCTGGTATCGTCTACCACAGAGAGTCACACTGAAAAAATATAACGAGTACAGAGCAAGAAGAAGACCCAGCAAAAGATGAAGCGATGGCGTCAAGAACAACCTTGAAAATAAATAACAGCTTACAAAGTGCCTTAGAACAAGCACACACAAGATCACTACATTTCCCCACCCACACTTCTATAAAGACTTTTCACTTCTTTAAAACCCTTTAAACTTCTATAAAGAAGTAAATGGAAGAGAAGAAAATAGACTTATGTCCCCCTCCTGTCCTACACCACCTAAAAAAGTGGTATTACGAGCAGTAAAGACAGTTTTTCTTTGTTTTTTTTTAAGGATCTAAATGTGAAGGATCGACTTCATTGTATCGAGTCTCCCGATAAGTCTCCATCCATGTTGGCAGTAATGGCACACCATCTGTCAAGAGCATTGCACAAAGCATGAACTCTGACGCTCCAGCAACAATCTTAGGGATTTCATGAGCAAAAATGCGTATATGACTACCGATTCTTCAAACCCACAGCGTTGAGAACGACAGGATTATCTCTGAAGTCGGGGGAGAAACTCCTGTATGGCAGAGGACACTGATAATAAGGAAAGCAGACCCACAGGAAAAATCAGTTAGAAGTGCCACACCATGTGCCCTAACTACGCCTGAATTCATAGCAAACAAATGCAGAAAGAAGAAAAAGAGTTGCTGAAGTTACTGAGTTTTTGCTTTGTGCGACACTCTCTGCAAAAGGTTTTCTACAACGAGGGATGGAGCCATACGTGGAAACCTGTTGCATTGAAGTAATCCTTATCTTTTAGACCCTATTTATCATAATGTTGGGAGAAAGATGTGGTACAGGGCTATTGCTAACAATCACTGATAACAGGTAAATTATGTCATTTTTTTGGCTAGATGCTTTGGGCTTCTGATCTCCCCTGGAAGAAATGTTCAGCACAGTGATATGCAGTTAATTGAATTGGTGAGTATTGGCATTTTCTTTTAGTGTAATTACATTTCAGCAAATGCTCTTTGGTCTCATGACCGAATGTTGGATGAGGACAATAAAATTGACATTGAATCAATGCAGCGATTTAGGGAGTGTAGGGAATGAAACGTTGTACAAGTAGAGTTGGATGCTTGAGAAGCAGAGAGAGGAGTGTGTTTAACCAGCAAGCCACAGGAACCATCAATATGAATACCCTTCGACATCTGTTGAGTGAGACTGAACACTAATGAATCTGTCCAGAGTGCTGAGTTGTTAGTTCAGCAACCAATAACATTTCAACAGAGAGATAGAGGCTAGAGTGCATAAAGCAAATGCTTTAACCTACCCATTGTTAAGGCACCCAAACATCTCACTGACAGCTAAACAACAGGTGAGCAACAGCATTTTCATACCTACTCTGTGTTACCAGAGCCAACCTCTCATAACGTTATATGTTACATAGGGCCTGCAAGTAATTTCTCCATACCGCTCTGTCCTGGGCAACTCGCTAAATCTTTTCCATGGAAATGATATTTCTTGCCTCTCTCAGCAAAGTTCATTTCAGGTTTTCCTTAGGGTATCCTCTCTTTCTTGAACAATTTGCCTCCCACTTTAATGCCTGCTTTGATATTCTTTGATTATTTCTTCTCAAGATGTGTCCAACATATCTTTTCCTTCTTATAACAGTTGTTCTTCTTTTTCAAATGCTCCATATCGACCACTTGTTAAACCACTCTTCATGATCTGAGCCTAAGTGCAATTGTACAATGTGCCAGATACACACCTACAAGTAGGCCAGCATATCCGATTCCTGCCATGCTTTTTATTTACTAGGGTAGCTTCCCTAAGCCCCTACCTTAATCGCTTCTTACAACATGCCTTGTAGGTTGCAGTGTTACTATTCTTTGCCTCTCTTGTGGGCCCCAACAACACACAGGCAGGATTTGCTTCTAAGAATGTTTGTATGCTGTGCCAGTTATCTGCCTACAGACCCGTAGGCCAGTACATCCGATTTCTGCACCATTTAAAAAAATAGAATGTTAGCTCCCTATCTACCAACAACCCGTATCAAATATTATAAGGTAACGAAGGTGGAAATATTTAGGTCATGTTCTTAGATCAGATGAAAAGAGACTAAATCGACAAGTCCTTATGTGGTCACCAGTTGGGAAAAGAAACGTGGAAGACCAAAGACCACTCTTCAAAGAACTATCCAACAAGAAAGTAAACTATTGGGATGTAAAACCATACAAGATCTCCAACTGCTAGCACGAACCGCATCACACAGGGATCTAAAACTTCTGTCCCATGTGCCGCCTTTGGCACGAAAAGAACTAACTATCTACCAACAAACAAGCCCAAACATGCTATCATTATGTAAACTGTTTTTGTCTTTTTTTATCCAGTGGTGTAATTTTTCTCTTTATCAGTTCTCTACCCCCAACCTCTTGATGATTATTTTTGTTGTTTATTTTTTTTATGTTATCTTTGTTATCAATTTTGTTCTTCGCTTATCAGTCCTCAGATAATGTTAAATAATATATGTTGTGTTAGCACAGCTTGTGAAATAATTGTGTTTGATTTGTGTATGTTATATCTGAGGGCAACAGGTGAAATGAATTGAGATGTCAGTTATGTTCCAGGGTCAGTGAGCTGGTCTTGATCAAGACACTCCTGCAACTCCCTATGGTAAAAAAAAGGAATACTTTTTCATACCTCGAGGACATCATCAAATAGCTTGTCCTGAACAGGTCACCCTAACAGTCCTTCGGAATTTCTATCTCTCATAGGCAGGATGTCCTGCCACTGTAGCCATCATGCTCAAATCCTTAGTTACGTCCTGAATCCATCTTATGCATGGTCTTCCTCTTCTCTTTGCTGGGATTCCTCCTTGCATAATGGTCTTCTCCAACCAGTCATGTCTATTTATATGTCCTAAATACTTCAATTTTCTTATTTGTAGCATCAGCCAGTTTTCTTTGATTTTGAGTCCTTTCTGGGTAGATCTATTTGTTCTCTTCTCTGTCCATGATATACGGAGGACTCTTCTGTAACACTTATATTCAATAGCACATATATGATTTTACACTGCCTTCTTAAATAAATGTCCATGCTTCATACCATACGTCGCCACTGGGAATATGCATTCTCTTAGTATTCTGATCTTTATTTTCCTATCAGTTCCATTCCATATCTTCTTCTTTGCGTTCGTTCTTTCTGACCAATTTTAATCACTCTTTGTGATATGTTTCATCTTTGTCAAGAACGTGTATACGTTGCACATTGGTTTGGTAGGCCCCTAAATGCATAGACTTTACGCGTTTAGGACACGTGCATCCGATTTCAGCCAAACCTCCTTTGTCGCCTCTTACGACATGCGTGGCAGGCAACAGTGGCTCTATTCTTTACACTCCAAATTTGGGCCCGGTAACCACTCGGGCGCCATTCCATATTATATTTATTTGTTTAAAAGGAACACATATGTTCAATAGTCACGTACATTTATTATGAATCAACTCAAAGCACTGTTTTACTATCATTACAGATATCAATGGGCTATGCCCCAGACAGTAAACTATATAACATTGGAGGGCACTGGGACCCCTCCGAGAAATACTTTGCTATTTTGAATATGGAAACTGAGAAAGGTTTGTAATTTGTGTTGTCTTCTTGTTATGTTCTGTTATTCGATCGACATCATGACACATTTGGCATCCCATGCGCACTCCGTCGTCCGCTGCAGCAGCCATCCCAAAGTCCACTTATTCACCGTACCCATGAGAAGTTTTATAGGGTCTTCTCTCTTTCTCCCACAAAGATGACACTGTCTGGCATGTGCAAACTTAACTTTTATTCTCGTACTTGTTCCAGTGTCTGAGACTCGCCCATATCACATAAATGAGCACACACCGCATTGATGTCTTCTTCCTGGTGTAGGGGCTTGTATTACATAATTTTGTTCTTACTTTTAGCTTTGTACATCCATCCATCTATCCATCCAAGGAGATGAAGTGTTTACGCAGAATGCTGCTGTTTATCATCAGTGGTCTTCTTGAAAAGCTGACTTCCTTGTCCGTTCTTTAAGGTCGCAGCTCTTTGAGACTTCTTCCTTAGTCTTTGACATTCATTGACCTTTGTCTCTGACTGTATCCCTAGACTGTCCTCACAAATCTGCCTTCCTTTTTGTTGTCCTTAAATTTGTAATAGTCCACCGTCTGCAATATTTAATTCTTGTTTTATTAATTTATTTGTTCTTGACTGTTTCTATAGTTTATTGGATTCTTGTATCTTCTTCTTCAACCTCCCTATATCAACCAATTGTTAAACCACTTTTATGTGATCTATATGTGATCTGAGCCTAAGAGCGATTGTACATTGTGCCAGTTATGCACCTGCAAGTAGGCCAGTACATCCAATTTATGTGTTGCTTTTTATTTACTATGGTAGCTTCCCTAGGCCCTCACTTTAGTCACCTTTTACGACATGCCTTGAAGGTCACAGTGTGACTGTTCTTGTGTACCATTTGTATTCAAATACATTAATGTGTTTTTAGCTGTCTTGCTAACTGTCCATGTCTCACATATATATATATATATATATATATGTTGCGATAGAAAAGATGTATGATATTGGCCGAAAGACATGAACCTGAAAACTGTTGAATTATTGAAGATGATTATCACATCTCACATATAATTTTTTGGTAAATGAAATCGGTGAAGATCCAAAACAACCTGGAGGAAAACAGAACAGAAGCTGAAATAAATGAATCACAGCTGGAACACAATACAGAGAACTGCCAAGAACAGACAAGAACGGTGTGCATGTGTTGCTGTCCTGAGCGCCACAGGCTTGAGAGAGAGATATTTAATTTAACATCTCATGTTGCATTTGTGAACTTCATTTTACACTTTGTATGCCATTTTACACGTTACATGACATTTTTATATCATTTCATTTCACATCATCATGCCATTTCTTAAGGGTTTCTATGTTGAAATGGTCACTATGTTTGCCTGTCATTCTGAAGGTTGTTGGTTCGAATCTGGACTGAGTCACATGTGCAATTTTTTTCATGAGATCCCTAGGATTGTTGTTGGAGCTATGGAGTTTATGCTTTGTGCAACAGTTTTGGCAGATGACGTTATATTTATGCTGACATGGACAGAGCCGTATGGAGAAACTCGCTGCTAGGAAGTCAATCTTCCGCCTTTAGATGCCATTTCTTTTCCTATCATTACATGTCATTTGTCATGGTAGCATGTCATTTATCATCGTAACATGTCATATTTGAAAACAGACTGTCATTTTCAGATACCAGTGTCTTCTTGACTGTGGCCGTTGACCTAGTTCTCCGTGGAATCCAGGAACCAGTCAGATTTGTGCTGGAAACAAAAGCTAGAATATTTCCAGTCTCTGAGAGATTCTGGTACCTCAGTCGTAAGGGCTATATCGAGCAGTTCCACATCAGACTCAAGCAGGTAAAAGCATATCTAATGTAGTGGTTAGTGCGCTTGCTTCTTATGTGCATGGTCTGTGTTTAATTCCACAGTGGCAATATAATTTTTCCACCCGTAACGACTCTCAAGTGAACCAAATCTCAGTATGGTACCAGACAAATGTACTGGGAAGTAAAGGCGGTCGGCATGATGTTGACCACATCACCCATCGTGTGCCGATGGTCGTTGAAAAATACAGGCTTAACACTGTTATGTTATGCAATCGACGTCATGACACATTGGGCATTCCCATTCATGCTCTGTCCTCCGTTGCAGCAGCCATCCCAAAGTCCATGTGCTCACAGTACCCATGAGAAGTTGATTACTATATCTTCTCTCTCTACCACGAAGACGACACTGTCTGGCATGTCTAAACTTAACTCCTAACTCTCGAACTTGTTCCAGTGTCTGAGATCCACCCATGTCACACAATTGAGAGCGTACCGCATTGATCACTGTATTCCCCAATACACCCCAGGGTATGAAAACGGATTACTTTACTCTTTACTAACTTGGAGATTTCATTTGGCTCTGTGTGTAAAATATGAGAAAAATCAAAACCACAAGTTTGGAAAGCCAACAGTCTTCCCTTAATCCAATGTTATCACAAGTTTGGGATGTCAAAATCAAATATTATCACAAGTTTGGGAAGCCGCAGTCTGGGGGGGGCCCAAAATTCAATACTATCTCAAGTTTGGGAAGCCAATAATCCTTCAACTTGTTCAGTTTTACAAAAACCTGATCTTACCAGAAAGATATTGTTTTTCTGCCTGATCCATACATTTCACTTGTCTACTTTCTTTTTCTTCTTCTCTTAACTCCCCTTGAAGCATAAGCCATCAACAAATTTTCTCCAACCAGATCTGTCTTGAGCATGCCAGCTTAGTTCATTCCAGATCTTTCCCTCTTCTTCTCTTTCTCTGTCTACAGTTCATATCTATGTCTCGCTAGGTCAACCCCTGCCTCTTTTGTCTCCCAGATTTCATTTCAAAGCCACATGTGGGTGTCTGGTCTTCTGCATTCTTAATATATGTCCCAACCACTTCCAACTCCTAAGCGTTATTTCTTCAATGATATTGTTGATGCCTGTGCGCCGGGTGATCTCAGTATTTGATATTCTCTGGACCCAGCGAATTTGTCTGAGACATCTTCCCTTGTCAACATAGAGGACTATTATCAAAAGGTGGACCTCAGAAATAACAGAGACAGTGAAAACATGATTTATGAAGCGCACACAAAAGCCTGTTCTAGAAATCTCTTTTTATCCTGATGCTGTGGGGCAAAACAGGGAAGAAAACTGATGACAGACAGCG
Organism: Arion vulgaris; assembly: GCA_020796225.1. Lineage (NCBI taxonomy): Eukaryota > Metazoa > Mollusca > Gastropoda > Stylommatophora > Arionidae > Arion > Arion vulgaris. The sequence continues at coordinate 34,485,374 of CM036758.1, forward strand.
AAGAAGAAGACTGATAGCTTAACAACTGCTTTGAATATCTTTCGAGTCCAAGAGAATATACAAGCTCTTCTATTGCAGTGATCTGAAGACGCAATAGAGAAACTTCTTCAAATGCTCCAGATCAAGCACTTGTTAAACCACTCTATGTGATTTGTATGTGATCTGAGCCTAAGAGCAGTTGTGCCAGTTATGGGCCTACAAGTAGGCCAGCACATCCGATTTCTGTGATGCTTTTATATTTACTAGTGTAACTTTCCTAGGCCCCTACCTCAGTCTCCTCTTAGAACAGGCCTTGTAGGTCGCAGTGTTACTATTCTTTGCTCCCTTGCAAGCTCCAGCAACACAAAAGCGCAACAGAGAAACAAGTTTTAGGATATATTAAATTGTATATGAGTTTGTTACTTTGACATCCAGTCTTCTACTTTTAAATCTGCAGGTTGAGGGTAACCAGGACAGTACATGTTATGAGGTAGTCAGTATTGAGAGCCAGACCGAGACAAAGAGACATCAGCATAATTTGAACTTGAACTTGAGTGGAACTACCTGGGCTCCACCAGATTCTATCAAAACTCCGCAAGAAGAAGAGGATTCTGGTAAGCTTTTGCACTTAAATATATCTAAGTCAGATGTTCTCAACCTTTTAGGATGAAAAGACTGCATTAAGGAGCCAAACTGATTCTTCTGCTTCACCTTTCAACTCACATCAGAGCACAGGTCTTCAACAAATTTCTTCCAGCCCTTCCTCTCTTCTGCCATACTTTCTAATTCTTGTCTTGCCTATTTTTTAAATATCAGTCTCCAGTTCTCTTCTCCTGGTATTTCTAGACCTTCCACTACTGCTCTTTCCCTGCAGGTTCCAAAACAATGCCTGTCTTGCAATGCTTCAGGTAGGTCTTCTCAATGTGTCTTCTCCACCGCCAACGTCTCTTCCGTAGCTATTTTTCCACTGGTATCTGCAGAGTTCTTTCTCTGAGTTTGTCAATCGTAATCTAAATCATACAATCTCAGTCCCTCTATTCTACGTAAACATCCATTTACGAAGATCTATAGTTTAATGGTGGTTTCTTTTGTTTCCCTGCATTTTCTGAGCCATACAACTGTACTTATTTTACATTTGATTGAAAGATTCTCAGTTTTGTGTTTGTTTTTATCTCCTTTGACGACTCCTACATATTGCTCAATGCGATAAAGTTTCCCAAATTGATTTTTTTTAAATCAGTCATACTGGTGGTAATATCGCTTTTTAGGGCGGTGTCGGACAAGGAGGACATGTGCCTGTGAAATTTAATGGCTACATGGCTAGTGCAATTGCTGTGAAACTGTTCTGGTTATGATTTTCTTTATACCCCGAAGGAAAAACTCCCTTGCCGTATCGAGATTTAACCCAGGTCTCCGCATGGTAGCCAGCGCTCTAATCCATTCTGCCAGACGCTCCACTCCCAAATTGATAAGTCTTAATTGCAGGTATGTAAAATGTGGGAGCAGATTGTCTGACTGATGTAGCTGTTGTCTGGCAGGACTGGCAATGGATAGTGCAGGTGTTCAACACAACAGGTCTTTACTTTCAAGTGTTTCTCTGGTACCTTGTGACCCCATGCACTTGATGCGCTACATTTTTATGCTTCTGAATACTGTCTCTTCTTGTACTCCATAATATATGTTAAATGTATATATGCTATGTATATATTTGATTATTATTGTTTTATCTTCTTTTTACATTTCTAGTTTTTCACATTTTTTCTATTTTTAGTCATATATTTTCATTTTAGGGCCATTAGGATTTTATTGTCTGATTGTTTGTCTCTGTATAAGAAGTCTGAATTTCTTCACTTCTGTTGTATCCTTTGCTTGATAAAGGCATTTTGGTAGAAATGTCGCTGTATATTGTTTTTGTACTTTGTAAAACTACAGTACTTTGTTTTTACTTGTTTTGCCATTGCTACATAGTTTTACTGCAGTCTTCCCTTATATTGATGGTATGCAAATGCTATCTCTAACCAAAAACTACTTGCACAGTGCCAACAAGAGAATATGAGTACTATCATCCAATAGAGATGCTGGAAATGGATCGGACGTGTGATATGCATGGAGACTAACTTTTTCACGAAAACTGCTCTGAGATGGACATGAGAGTAAATGAAAACGTGAGACCCAAACTGTCTGGAGAATAACACCAGAATAAGAACTGAAAGAAATTAATCACAGCTAGAACGCAAAACAGAAGATGGCCAAAAATAGTGAAGAATTGTGTGCATTTGTTGCTACCCTTAGAACCAGGGCGTCGAGACTTGAGAGAGAGAGAGATAGTTTCTCTGGTACACATTTAAAGTAGACACCAACGACCTGGGACCTGGCGAGTATGACAATAGAACATATCCTACAGAACTGCCCCCAGTATACAGACCTGAGAAGAAAGAGGTGGCCCACTTACACCAGCGTCCAAGACAAACTGTATTTCGTGGCTGATAATCTGAGGCAGGTGACTCCCTTTATTAGAGAATCTGAAATCCATATCTAGTGAGAACGCAGAAGAAGAAAGTACACATTTGAACCTGGTCAACCTGAGAGCCACATAGTCCGTAAAACTCCCACTGTGGAATTTGACCCTGGAACCTCAAACATACAACGCGAATATAGTTTCAGTTTGGAATATCTTCATTGCACTCCAGACATGTCCATAGGTGCTCAGATCTCCTTCGCAATATCTCCAACAGCGTCCAGCGACTGACCTTGCCAGTTCGATTTTGATTGATGAGCCTACTCATAAGCCTGTTATGCTGTTCTTTTCTTGCCACACCAATCTTCAAACCCAGCTCCCACAATCTAGTAGTTGACGTAGGATGGTTTAAATGAAAATCTCTGCAGCCACGCTCTATGAGGGCATTCAAGATGTCAGCTCTGTCCTTTGGCTGGCCCTCTGATATAGCGGCAGAGCCAGCCAATCTGTCTGCTCTCTCATTGCCGACGCCCATGTGCCCCGAAACAAATGCCTTCGCACCGAACAGACCTCCACCTTTCGGATCATACTCAATGAGTCACTCAGAATGCACCCATGAGAGTAGTTTTGTGACTCTAGCCAGAGTAGTGCATTGGTCACCGCCAGTACCTCCATTGTCATGCTGCTTGTTTGCATACTAAATGCACCACTTGCTTTCTTGACCATTCTGCCACATTAGCTTGCAGAGAAGGTTTATGCAGACTTATCGTGACGAACTACCGATCCATCCATGTAAATCTCGACGTCTGCATCCAACGCCGTGATTTCCTCTCTGCAACCTTTGTCAAATTTAATGATGGTTGAGAAAGTGTTCCAGTATATTGGAGGCATTGGTATCCATTCTTCCCCATAGTCAATATTGTTGAGCATGCATACCAGCTGAACAGTATCTACGGCATGGCCAACCCATGACTTGCATGTGAATACACTACCTACTAAGCCATCCTAGCTCTCACTTAATAATCCTATCTATATCTTTGAGGAACGTCTGACCAAATGGATTAGAGCGCAGGCTCCTGTTATGGATACTTGGGCTTGCTTCCTGGTAAGGTCAAGGATTTTTTTTCTGTCATTTTCATTTTAAAAAATTCTAACCTAACAGTTTTGCGGTGACTGAACTACCCATGCAGCCATTAAATTCCTCAGGCTCATGTCCCGCTCTGTCCTACACTGCCCTAAAAAGCGGTATTACACAGGCAGTAAAGATTTCTTCTTTGTGTCCCATTTGACACGTAAGGTTTCCATAAAAGATTTCCATTGTTGCTGTTCAGTCTTTATTCCATTAATTGCTTACCACTTCAGGCCACAATCTTTCAGCTCTCTTTCCACAGTTCTTGTCTATGTTTTTTTTTGTACATCCATACCTTCTTTTTTTCAATCTGCTGTCTTCTTTTCCCATCTGCTGTTCTAGATAGTGCCTCTACTGGCATACAACATTCATACCCAATCTACCTCTACCTGTTTCTATAAATGATGCACAGTTTGTTCATTTCAAAAGCTCTTTATTTGCTACCATATTTGGTCAGAAAATTTGTAAGGTTTCCAACTTGTGTATGTTTTTGTGAGTCCCTATATATGGACTTTATTCCCTAATCTGAACTTCCTTGTTCTGTTCACAACTGCATTTTTTTCCAGAGACCGATAGGATTGTTGCTGGTAGATACAGAGTTCATGCTTTGTGCAATACTCTAAACAGGTGGCTTGCCATTTCTGCAGATAGGGATTGAGCCATATGGGGTAAAACCCGGTGTAATGAAGTTAATCTTTTGACTTTGGATCCCTAATCCACTGGTGTGATGCCTGGGTTCTCAAGGGGAAAAAAAAATAGTAACGCTGCAACCTACAAGGCATGTCATAAGAGGTGACTTAGTTTAGAGGTAAGACGCAAGATTCTAGAGAAGCTACCCTAGTAAATAAAAAGTGTTGCAAAAACCAGATGTGCTGGCCTACTTGTAGGCGCATAACTGATACAAAGTGCAATCGCTCTTAGGCTCGGATCACATACAAATCACAAAGAGTGATTAACAAGTGTTCGATATGGAGCGTTCAAAGAAGAAAAGATCCCTAATCCGTCCTTGCTAACCACAGTCTTATCTTGTCTTTTCAGATATCGACGAACCACTTCTTAGTGGCTCAGGTTTTGTCAGCAAAGAAGTGACTGATGAGAACCTCCTGGATGCATGGGCAGAAGTCATGTCACGCTGGCACCAGAACCTGTCCTCCAAGCCGCGCCAAGTCACTCAGTTGGTACGCAAGTCAATTCCAGAAGCTCTTCGTGGAGAGGTGTGGCAGCTATTGGCTGGTTGCCATAGTAGCCAAGACCTGTTGGAATCCTACAGAATCTTGATAACCAAGGTAACGAAAGGTTTAATGGGAGGGACATTCATTTGTTTGGTTTTTTTAAAATTTAGTTTCACATTAATTTTTAATAATTATTTTTTGGCCCTCTTTGAATTCAGATGTTATCAGAGTGCTTCATATAGTACCTCTGAATGATTTGTGCATGAAGATTTGCTTTCCTTATCATCGGTGTTCCTCGCCATTCAGAGCGAGCCTTGCCCCACTTCCTAGGTGCGGCTGCAACTTATGATAATACTAATTTGTTAGTAGATTAGCTGTTAAATCAATTTATAAATACTTTGAGATATTCAATTTATAGTTTGATTGTGATAATATTCAATTTATATCTTGATTGTGATAAAATTCAATTTATAGTTTGATTGTGATAAAATTCAATTTATAGTTTGATTGTGATAAAATTCAATTTATTGCTGGATTGTGATAAAATTCAATTTATAAATAGTTTAATGCTAGCAAAAAGTTTTTGTTATAAAATTTCAGGACTCGCCAAGTGATGCTATGATACAAAGGGATATCAACCGTACATTTCCTGCTCATGATTTCTTTAAAGATGCAGGCGGGCAAGGGCAAGATTCTTTATATAGGATTAGTAAGGTACGTATGATCAGCCTTACACAAACAGACCTACTACTAATCACAATAGAGAAGGAACAGAATTGTGCATCTTGTGGCTATTGGTACTGGACATGATGTTGACCACATCACCCATCGTGTGCCAAAATTCGGTCCATATATAGGGACTCACAAAAACATACACAAGTTGGAAACCTTAAAAATTTTCTGACCAAATATGGTAGCAAATGAAGAGCTTTTGAAATGAACAAACTGTGCATCATTTATAGAAACAGGTAGAGGTAGATTGGGTATGAATGTTGTATGCCAGTAGAGGCACTATCTAGAACAGCAGATGGGAAAAGAAGACAGCAGATTGAAAAAAAGAAGGTATGGATGTACATTCGGTCAATGAAAAATATTGGACTAACACTGTATTACCCTATATGCCTTGTGGTTTAAAAAATGTTCTTTTACTTTACTGGGCACAATAGACCTTCTGTTTAACAAGTACAAAATAGGCCCTACGGACATATGCACATGTGGCACCAGTATGATGACAGAGACACACATCCTGCATGACTGTCCAACATACAATGAACAGAGAAACATAAATGCCAACCCATGTAGTAAGACACTATGAATGTACCAACCAGTTAACCACTAACACTTTAGTATGCAAGTTGATGCAGTACAAGACAAGCTATATGAGATGTACACAGACTCCAGTTAACCATAACACTTTGAAGTATGCAAGTTGATGCCAGTACAAGACAAGCTATATGAAGATGTACACAGACTTCAGTTAACCACTAACTACTTTAGAAGTATGCAAGTTGATGCCAGTACAAGACAAGCTATATGAAGATGTACACAGACTCCAGTTAACCACTAACTACTTTAGAAGTATGCAAGTTCATGCCAGTACAAGACAAGCTATATGGAGATTACACAGACTCCAGTTGACCACTAACTACTTTAGAAGTATGCAAGTTGATGTCAAGACAAGCTATAGGAATTACAGACTCACTGACCATAACTACTTTGAGTATGTCGATGTCAAAATTGGGAGAAAGGTGTGCTCTGGGGACTGCTTTGGTGCTCCACAGATGCAGGCAGCCGAGTCTCTGAGACCTATTGTCTGAGACCACAGTGTCCCCATCTAGTTCTGAAGACTGTGGTCTGTGATTTTCGGTTTAATGTATTTATGCTATCGGACTGTGAGTTGTATCCTCCGTGGAACAGATTAACTTCTTCTTCAAACGCTCCATATCGATCACTTGTTAAGCCACTCTTTGTGATTTGTATGTGATCTGAGCCTAAGAGTGATTATATATTGTGCCAGTTTTGAGCCTACAAGTAGGACAGCACATCCGATTTCTGTGACACTTTTTATTTATTAGAGTAGTTTCTCTAGACTGCTACCTCATTCACCTCTTACTACATGCCTTTTAAGTTGCAGTATTACTATTCTTTGCTCCTCTTGTGAGCCTCAGCAACACATGGACGTAACAGATTAGCAACATGCAGTGTGAATCAAAGGACAATGCTAGTCCGATACAGTGAATACGATACAAAGCAAACGGTCACCCACACATTGAGTGAATCTTAGAAACAACAAAGGTGGTGACAAACACTGTTTATGAAGCATTCGAAGAAGAAGTATTATCTTCTATCAATTGTATCTGGATACATATTCTTATTTTAGGCTTATTCTGTGTATGATGAGGAGACTGGATATGTTCAAGGTCTGTCCTTCCTGGCAGCTGCACTACTTTTACATGTAAGTATTCATATGTTTGCCCCCTACGTAGTTTCCGCTGTAGCGAAACCACTGTCTCCTCTCACATTCCGTAAAAATGGACTGGGCGTCGACCCACATTGTGAAAAGGCAACTGAAAGGGACTTGAACCAGTGATCTAATGTTGTAAAAAGGCAACTCAAAGGAGCTGATCCTGGCGACCCCCTTTGTAAAAAGACAATTAAAGGGTTGGGGCCTGCGACCCCACATTGTAAAAATCAACTAAAGGGGCTGGGGCCTGACAACCCCACTTTGTAAAAAAGGCAATTAAAGGGGTCGGGGCATGTGACCCTATCTTGTAAAAAGGCAACTAAAAGGGGCAGACCAGATGAGCCCCATATGTCATATACCTATGTTTTGTCCCACATATATTTGTCATATACCTGTATTTTGTTCCATCCACAGATACCACATCTTTCTTTTCACTAATCCCGTTTTTCCTCACAGCGTCAGAATAAGAAGATATTTCTAGAACTGACTTTTGTATGCACTTCATAAATGTTCTGTTATGCAATAGACATCATGGCACGTTGGACATTCCCATGCGTACTCTGTCCTCCACTGCATCATCCATCCTAAAGTCCATTTGCTCACCGTACCCATGAGAAGTTGATTAGTATATCTTCTCTCTCTACCACAAAGATGACACTGTCTGGCATGTCCACACTTAACACCTAATTTCCGCAATCATTCCAGTGTCTAAGACTCGCCTATATCACATGATTTCATAGTTCACCATGAAAAGTCTGCATGGGCCTTCTCTGCAAGCTGATGCAGCAGAATGGTCATGGAAGCCAGTGATGCATTTAACCCCTTGTTTACCAAAGGTTATAGGTCGAACCGCACAGAGCATCCCAAGCATTTTCTGCATTTCTACCAACTTATTTGAAAATGTAATAACTCTGTTATTTTTTGGAATATTTGTTTGAAATATCATATTTTGAAATAAAATATGTATGTGTATGTTTTGATAATAAAAATTTGTGTTTGTACTGCTCTATGTACTAGTAGTACTTGATATTTGCTCAGTACTAGTACTGCGACAGGGTCAGTTCTAGAACGCTTGCTTGGATGTAAATCACATTCTCGTCAGTATCACTATTTTCGTCATCAGTGTCTCTCACCTGTACAGAATTTTCAGAATCTGAGTGAACAGATTCACTTAATGAGAATATATCATCATCTCCGCTATCTTCATCGTTAAATATGTCGTCAGCACCATATGACAACAACGCCAAAGCTTTTTCTGTTGGTGTAATCGTTCTGGAAGATTTTCTACACGCCATTTTGCTTGAACAATTTTTGACAAAGAGAAACACTCTTTCAAAGTTATAAATAACCAAATCAGGCGAAAAATTGACCAATGACAATGTTTTATATAAGGAAGATGTCCCCAATGCTATAGATAGTCTATTGTAGAGGTGGTTCCCGTTTACTACACATATATTGCTGATGAGTTTACTACGTGAATGTCTCGTAGTGGGATACAGCAGACGCCCACCTACTACGTCACCCTCACATAGTTGGTAAACAAGCGGTTAATATGACACGCAACATGACAATGGAGGTACTGGCGGTGACTAGGGCACTACTCTGGCTGGAGTCACAAAACTACACTCATGCGTGCATTCTGAGTGATTCATTGAGCATAATCAGAAAGGTGGAGGCTTGTTCGGTGCGTAGGCAATGAAATGAATTACTACAAGCATCAACAATTTGCAGAATTACTCTTATCTTCTTTCCGGGGCGCATGGGTGTCGTTGGCAATGAAAGAGCGACATTTTAAATGTCGTCATAGAGTGTGGTCGCAAAGAAGATTTTCATTTAAACCAATCCATGTCAACTACTAGATCGCAAGAGCTGGGATTGAAGATTGGAGTGGCCAGAAAAGAACAGTACAACATGTATATGAGTAGGCTCATCAATCAAAATCGAATTGGTATAGTTAGTTGCTTTTGGGAATATTGCGAAGGAGATGAGAGCACCTATGGACATGTCCGGAGTGCAATGAAGATATTCCAAACTGAAACATAAATGAGAGTGTACTGCATTGATAAGTTCAGCTTCTTAAATACTGTTACCATATAACTGTGCTATATCTCATTTCATAGATGCCGGAAGAACAAGCCTTCTGTGTCTTAGTAAAGATTATGTATGATTACAAGCTGAGAGAACTGTTTAAACAAGGACTGCATGTCTTACATCTCAAGTTTTACCAGCTAGAGCGACTCATTCAGGTAGGGGGTAGTTTGTAAGAGTTGTATTATATTTAATTACTCTTGTACCATTATACGTTACCTAGGGCCTGCAGGCAATTTCTCCATACTGCTCTTCATCTTCTTGGCAATGCACAAACTCTGTACCACCGACCGCGAGCGTCCCGATGTCATTTTTAAGATGATGTTAATTTGTAGGAATTTTATTTTTATTTAATTTTGCTCGGACAGTAACTTTCCAGTGGGCATCTGTAGCGTAAGCGGTGGTGAACTCAATAACAACCCAAGCGTACCTGCTTCAAACTTTGCTGCGTACAGATTGGAAGCAAATCTGTTCCTGTGGATTTTTACGAACAGTAAAAACAGACTGCACCATTCAGAAAGCAATGATGAACTACTGAATGTGCAAGGAGTGAATGATGCCTAGGGGGAAGTCCCGCATCGTTTACTTTGATACTGTAGTTTGCAGTGCAATGGAGTTTGTGAGGTCCTGTACAGGATATGCCATGATATTCAATGATTTTTCAGCCTACTGTTATAGAGGCTGGAAAGGTTGATTTTTTTATATTCTCAACATGAACCCACGCAGAACTGAGTACTTTTGTAGCAAAAGAGATAACTGTACCTACGCACCACAGAGACCTTGAACTGCAAAGACATTTCTTACTGTGAAGTAAGTTTGTCTATCATTTACAAGTGTTTTAAGTGATTCGCTGTGGAGTTTTTTGGCCTCTGGCGGAATTATCTTGTTGGTTCCACAAAAATTGCACTCGTAGTTTAGCAAACTTAAATTATTGTTACTAAATATGATTTAAAATATGACCTATTATATATCAAATTGAAGACAAATGGATGTATTTTCACAAATTATTTTCTGTATTAGCAAATATAATGCAGTGTTAACTATTCAGGAAACATATTAGCAAGAATTAAAAATAAAAATGTTAATTGGCAGAACAAAAATTCAACTTACCAAGGGTCTTGGTGAACATTAGGTTGAATAAACAAGTCTGACTGCTCTCTTTATATTGGTAATCCATTTATAAATACATAAACATTCAGAAAATTGTGAATGGATGCATTTTTTATTAACTGTTTACCAACTAGCATCATGAACATTCATGACAAATCTTTCATTTTTTCAACCAAATTGTATCCTAGAGTGAATGGTAAACTTTTTACTTCTAGCAAAAGCCACAATGATATGTATTCGTTATCATTTACACTTCACTTTTAAATGGTTTGCAGTTAATATAAAAGTCAAATAGGAACGAAAAGTAATAGAAAAGCAATGAAATATATCAAATCTTTGAAGCAACGATTTATCCCTGCGTTGCGGATCTTTTAAGCGACACATTGAAATCAATCAGCTATGTATATTAGTCTGACCTTACTTGACGATGTATACCCATGCCCTTCCTTGACAAGTGTTTTAAGTATAAACCCTAGACCTTACTTGGTAACAATTTAAAATGTATGTCCTTGATTTTGCTTCCAGGATCAGATGCCAGACTTGTATGAGCACTTTGTGGAGATGGGACTGGAGATTCACATGTTTGCTTCCCAGTGGTTTCTGACTCTATTCACGGCCAAGTTCCCTCTGCATGTAGTCTTTGGTATTTTGGATCTCTTTTTGAGTGAGGTAGGTCTAGGCATGATTGCTTCAGTTTTCCTGTGGAAAATTTAATATTGATATAAGGAGGAAAGGGTTTTTTTTAGAGACGCTCCATAACGACCACCTGTTAAACCACTCTTTGTGATTCGTATGTGATCTGAGCCTAAGAGTGATTGTATGTTGTGCCAGTTATGCACCTACAAGTAGGCCAGCACATCTGATTTCTTCTACACTTTTTATTTACTAGGGTAGCTTTCCTAGGCCTCTACCTTAAGTCGCCTCTTATGATGACATGCCTTGTAGGTCACAGTGTTACTATTCTTTGCTCACCATAAGGGCCATGGCAACACATGGGCATAAGGGGAGTAGCATGGAAGATAATTCTAGAAGGAACAGTTTCTGGAAGAAGAGCGAGAGGAAGACCTAGATGACTATGAGTGCAGGATGTCATTGATGAACTGAGAATGACTGCTTCTGACGCTAGGCATTTTGCACAGATAATTTTTCAGGGCTGCTGTGGTGGCAGCCAAGTTCCAGAAGGGACAAGCTACTTGATGATGATGATAAGAAGGATTCCAGTTGGGAATTTCGGGGGTGAGAAGGTGGGGACGGATTTTAACAGGGGTGAGGTGTTCAGGGAGGGCAGAGACGGGTAGGAATTGACAGCGAGGAGGTGTTAAGTGCAGAGGAAGTGGAGAAGGAGGTGGGTTTGGAAATGACAGAGCAATGAGGAGGATGGGAAGGTGGAAGTGACAATGAGGTGATAAGGGCTAATAGGAGGTGTTGAGGGCAAGGAACAATGAGGAGATGATGTTGAGGGCACTGGACAATGAGGAGGTGATGAGAGAGACTAAATAGATGCTGAGGGAGGTCAATGAGGGTACCATTCTGGGACAGTCTCTATGGAGAGACCACTACTTTCTTGACAAATATTCAAGATGACATTTGAAAGTGTATACAGAAGAAGAAGAATTTTAAAAAATGATCTAACCTGCATTTAATCTGGATCTTTCTTCTATACAGGGACACCTCATCATTTTCTGTGTTGCATTGGCTTTACTTAAGGTAAGTTGTTCATTGTCAGTTGATTAATGTCATAGTGTACATATCACAGTCTATGCTATGGAAGATCTAGAATGGCAAGTGGCGGTATGAGTTGATGTCGTCTATAGAGATGTCTATCCTCCAGAGACTCACATGGATCTACTGTCCTAGGCATGCAGGTGTTCGCGGCAATGAAAAAGCAGGCAGGCTTGCATAGATTGTTGGGGAGTTTAGGATGGATAAGGGGATGTTCTTCTGCTTCTTGGTGACCTACTGTTGGACGAGAGCACTAAAATTGACCTTGAATCAATCCAGCGATTTGGGGAGTTTAGAATTAGATGTTGTACAAGTAGAGCTGGATGTTTGTGGGGCAGAGTGAGAAGTATGCTTAACCAGCAAGCCACAGGTACCATCAGTATGCATATGCTATGAAATCTGTTGGAGAAAACAAAGCACCTATGGGTCTGCCTGGAGTGCTGTGACGTCAGTTCAATAACCATATCCATTATTTGTCTACAGTTGGTGAATGTCAGTGTGTTCATATCACACTACTTTTTTCTTTCATTCTTTTCATATCCACTGTTTGTCTAAAGTCATGGACATGCAGTTCTGAGTGTTTCATTTAGTATGATTCAGGAGGTGAAGGCTGGTTCGGTAATCACGCAATGCACTGAATCACTACGAGGGTCAACAATTTGCAGAAATACATTCATCTTCGTTCCTGAGCACTTGGGTGTCGCTGGCAATTAGAGAGCAGACTGCCATATTGTAGATTCAGTCAATGGATAGAGCTGATATTCTGAATGCCCCCATAGAGTGTAGCTGCAAAAAGGACTTTCATCTAAACCAATCCACATCATTTGTTAGATTGCCAGAGCTTTGATTGAGGACTGAAGTTGCCAGAAAAGTGCAACACAACAGGAGAGTAAGCTCATCAATCAACATCGAACTTGTGCAATTAGTTTCTGGATGCTGTTGGAGATATTGTGAAGAAGATTAGGCGAAATATAGACATGTCTAGAGTGCAATGATGACGGTTCAGTGACCAACCAATAAATATGTCTTCCAGACCAGTTAGTTCTTGAAGTCTGATATTGCTAATCTTATCCTTCCATGTATACCCAAGTATTCTTCTAAGAGTCTTACCTCTTCTTTTGTCGTCCCACTGTTACCGGGTTGTTGCCCAGTGTCTTGGTTTTCTGTTTTTATCTTGAGCTGCTCCAGGGACTTGGGTGATAGTTATTTTTGCTTTTTGATAGGATTCTGCTATGCCATCTATCCACATCTTTTTCATGGTCTTCCTCTCACCTTCTTTCCTGATGTTCTATTGCAGGCAACTCTGCATACAGTGTTTTGTTTCATTCTTATTAATTCCTTGAATTCTCTAAACATACTTTCTATTTCCTTCTTTTTTTCCAAGTCTCAGATCCATAGAGGAGGACAGTCCTAATACAGATCCCTAGAAGAGGACTGTCCTAACACCAGATCCATAGAAGAGGACTGACCTAACACCAGATTCCTAAAAGAGTACTGTCCAAACACCAGATCCATAGAAGAGGACTGTCCTAACACCAGATTCATAAAAGAGGACTGTCCTAACACCAGATCCATAGAGTAGGACTGTCCTAACACCAGATTCATAAAAGAGACTGTCCTAACACCAGATTCATAAAAGAGGACTGTCCTAACACCAGATCCATAGAGTAGGACTGTCCTAACACCAGATCTCTAGAGTAGGACTGTCCTAACACCAGATCTCTAGAGTAGGACTGTCCTAATACCAGATCCATAGAGTAAGACTGTCCTAACACCAGATCCCTAGAGTAGAACTTTCCAAACATCAGATCCATAGAGTAGGACTGTCCTAACACCAGATCCATAGAAGAGGACTGTCCTAATACAGATCCTTAAAGTAGGATTGTCCTAACACCAGATCCATGAAGAAGAGGACTGTATTAACATGTTTTATATATCCTGACCTTTACCTCTATGTCCTAGATGACTCATAATTCATTCACAAGTGATCCCTACTGACACCAACCTCCTGTCTACCCACAGCATCGCATATCAGTTCACATTGTTTTATTTCCTTTTAAACCATCCTCCAAGCTTTCTTTGGTCTGCCTCATCATCTCCTTTCATCTACTGTTCATTGGACATCACTCTTTGTCAAAATTCCTAGGGATGTTCTTCATATCTTACAATTGCCTATTTGACTTATAAACATCTCTTCCTCAGTCACATCTCACAATAACTATTGACTTATGATAAATCTGTTCTCAGTCATCTCCCTGTGACTTATAATCAACAATTTGCATCCTCAGTCATCTCGCAAGGACTTGTTGGCTCGGGACTTTGAAGGAGTGTTGAAATATTTCAGAGTCCATTTGCCTAAGAAATACAGAGGGGACGAGACAGCACAAGAACTTATGCAGTTGGCTGTTAGCACAAAGGTATGCTTTCTTCTTCAAACGTTCCATATCGACCACTTGTTAAGCCACTTTGTGATTTTATGTGATCTGAGCCTAAGCGCGATTGTACGTTGTGCCAGTTATGCGCCTACAAGTAGGCTAGCACATCTGATTTCTGCAACACTTTTTATTTACTAGGGTAGCTTCCTAGACCCTACATCAGTCACTTCTTATGACATGCCTTGTAGTTCGTAGTGTTACTATTCTTTGCTCCCCTTTCGAGCCCCGGCAACACACAGGTAATGTTCATACTATATGGTCTTTTTTTACTTTACATGCAGTCACTTGTCAAGTGTTTTACTGTGACAACTTTTCGCTTCTCTCGTCTTTCAGCTCATACATCTCTTTTCATAAGACTCTGTGCCCTTGCGCAATGTCGCTTTCCACTCAACTCTGTCATCAGCTAGTTTTTTTCCCATTTGCTGTTTATACTGCATCCATAATTACACAATCCAGGAACATTTCATCAGTTTTTATGAATAAATAACATTTTTTTACAGTTTTTAAATCAGAAGGTTACGCCCTTAATTCAATTCAAAATTGAGTGTAAATAAAATCAGTTATTGAAATTTGTAACCTATTTCACGTTGCTAAACTAATCGAAAAATATTCCACACATGAAGCAGGAAATTACAAATGACCATAGGTTAAATTAATAAAGGTGGACTGGAGTATAAATTTATTACAACTGTTCTACTTTTAGGTTTTTGAAACGCCATTTAGAGTGGCGTTTGTAAATTGTTGTCTAACACAAGCGGCACTCAGCTTGGCGTTTGGGCTTCTAAGAGTTGATAATACTCATTTATCTTATTTCACTGATGCTTACCTCCTTAGGTCAGCAATCGCAAGTTAAAGAAGTATGAAAAGGAATACCAGGTGCTTCAGGAGCAGTCCCTGCAGCAGGAGGACCCTTTGGAGAGATTTGAGGTTAGTTTCTGAGGATTGGTTATTTGTTACTGAACCAAAGTCATAGCACTCCTAGTGGACCCATAGATGATCAGGGCCCCCCTTCCCCTTCCTGCCCAACAAATGTCGAAGTGAATCCAAAGTGTGATCAACAAGAGCTGACCTAGACCCTACATCCCCCACCTTCGAGCTTGGTTATTGGTTACTTAACCGACGTCATAGCATTCAAAGCAGACTCGTAGGTGTTGGTGAAATGAATACGCCAAAAGGGGTGCAGGTATGGCTGCTATAAAAGCAGGCAAGCATGGACCATGCTGAATTTCGTTAGTGAGTGAGGATGTGTAAATCATTCAAGTAATAGTGGTAAATCTACAACACTAACCAGACTACAAGAATACCAGCTCAAATGTGGTGTAGCTAGACACCAGCACTATGCTGGTAGCCAAAGAAAGATAGTAAACCATCAAAGAAGAACCGGTATCGTTAGTTGTCACACTCTGAGAGACACACTGAGGAGGAGATCGGAGCACTTATGGACTGATTGGTTTGATGTATAGTGGTGATGATCCGATGACTAAAATAAACAATTCACTAACATGTCCTAAGCATATTTTTGCCACCCTAACAGTCCTTTGAAACTTCTCTCTCTCATAAATTGGATGTCTCGCCTAACCTTTGCAGCTGTCATGCTCAAATCATCAGTTACATTCTGAATCCAACACTGGTGTAGCACATAGTAATTAGTTATTTTAGGCATGTGAAATATATTTTTATTATCTTGGTTTTGTAATTAACAACAATGGAGATTGTACGAAAGAAGTTAAAAGAGGTCTAGCTATGGCACTCCAGAGGGTAGCCAGTATAGAGAAACTATGGCACCACGCAAGAAAAGAAACAAAAGTAAGATTTCTGAGAACATGCATATTCCCTGTGGCACCATATGGATGTGAATCGTTGACCATAACATTATTGGTCAACATTGAAGCTTTTGAAACTAGGTGTTACAGAAACGTTCTTAGACTTAGAACATCCTGGACAGAGAAGAGGAAAAACAAAAACATCCTACATGACGTACATATCGAGGAGCATTGGCTCATAAATAACATCATGTCCTGGAAGATTAAATATTTTGGCCTTGTTGAACATCACTGTGGTTTGGAGAGAACGGTAATGGAAGGCATGGTTCCCGGAGTACCAGGCTGGGGTTAACCAAGATGAATGTGGCAAAAGGATATCAAAGAAACCTTGAACATTACGTTAGAAGAGACCAGAGAACTTGCTAGAGACAGATAGTTTTTAGCGGGCTGTGATGAAAGCGACGTTCCACCAGGGACATGCTTCTTCACCCTTCGCAACTAGGGAAGCATAGGTCCGCAACCAAGGCCTTCCAAACCCGCCTATTCAAGGCCATCCTTTCCAGATCTCTCCACTCTCTCCCCATTTTCTTGCATTCCGTCTCCAACTCCCATCTCCAGGTGTTCCTGTGTCTTCCCCTATCTCTATTTCCCTGGGGGTTCCATTGGAGAGCCTGTCTTGTGATGCTGTTAGGGGTTTCCTCAGTGTGGTTACACCCTTGCCTTGCGATCCGAAGGTGGTGGATTCGAATCTGGACAGCGCTGTTCTGTTCACTAGTGCATTTTTTCCAGAGACCGATAGGATTGTTGCCGGAGCTGCAGAGTTCATGTTTTGTGCATTAATCTCTGCAGATACCTGCCATTTCTGCGGAGAGGGACCGAGCCATATGGGGTAAACCCAGTGCAATGAAGTCAATCCTTTGGCTTTAGACCCTTTAGATATCAATTTACATTGCTTTCATCACATCTCTAGTTAAGATACTAATTTGTACTAAGTTGTGATACTAATGTTCTTGTTTTTCCCCAGAGAGACAACAAGCGTCTGATAGAGACAAGCATGAGATTGGAACAAGAGAATGAAGATCTAGCACATGAGCTGGTGGACAGCAAGCTGACCATGAAAAGTCAGATAGATGTTGTAAGTTGCTATGTCCTAGTACTGTGAGATCTCTACAGCACTTCTTCTTTCTACACCATTATGTGTTTTTTTTAAGATTCATTTAATTCTAGTACTCTATTAAGGGGTCTCTGTGGCAACGAGGTTAGGTGCTCGTCTCTAGGTACTCGGACTTCAAAGGTACTCGGTTCGCTCCCTTGTGGAGCCATCAGGATATTTTCCCAGAGATTTCTGATATGAGTGTAGATGAGATCGAGTTCCTAGTCCTATCGGAGACTGACGATAAACGTAGATCATCATGTTCAAGTTGAGCATGTAAAAGAGCCCTTGGCAGCTCAAAATCTAGAAGGCAGACTGAAAAGCTGCGATGGGCAAAATTCATTTTAAATATTTTTTCTAATGAAATTCCTACTAAATATTTCACCATCTTCAAATTACATCATGTACCCTCACCGGTGCTACGGAGTTCATGCGCTGTCGCTGAGATTTTTCTGTGTAAGAAAAAATCGGAGCACACATGGCTATTCACCAAAATGAAATGATGATGGTCCAATCAATCAACCAAAACTCTATTAAGATCTTCAAAACTTCTTGTGTCTGTGTCAATGTTTTTCATTAAGTTCACTTAGTTCTAGTACTGTGAGATCTACAATGCTTCACTTGTCAGTATCAGTTTGTGTTTAAAAAAGTATCCAAGGGCAGGGACTGACTTCGTTGCCCTGGTTTCCACCATATGGCTCCGTCACTATCGGCAGAGATGCACGCCACCTGTCGAGAGTGCTGCACAAAGCACAATTCCATAGTTCTAGCAACAATCCTAGGGGTCTCATGAAAAACTTGCACATGTGACTTTGTCCAGATTCGAACCCAAAACCTTCAGAACGACAGGCAACCATCTTAACCACTTTGCCATAGATACCCCCAAAATCAAGAATGTAGCATACTGAACAAGCTATGGGAAACCCTCACGGAACTCCAGCTTCATAGAAGCAACCCCTCTCATAGTTTAGATGAAGCATATGAACCTGATTGCAAAGAAGGAGAGGGTCAATGCATCATCTTCAGACTAAGGACAAGAAGTTTTCACTGGCTGTGCACAAACTCCATAGCACCTGTGAGAGTCCACAATGTAATTTTGTAGATGGTGGCAATTTTTGTTTGACATTTATTTTAATCATTTTGATTAATTTTGTCGGGCATCATGGCTTTACAGCCTCCTACTCTTATCGCATTTCGAATGGATTTTTTACGTTCTCAATTTTAACACAGGGTCTATGTTTTGCTGTCCATCTCCGATAGGGCTGGGAAGTCAATCTCACCTACAATGAGATCAGGAATCTCTGGAAAAATACCTCGATTGCTCTATATGGGGAATGAACCAAGTACCTTTGGGGCAAGAGACAAACACCTTACCTCCACAATACAGACTCCCAGTCATTAACTATTCGTTAATATTTGCTGGAAACGCTACATTCCAACTCATCTTTGTCCCAGGTTATTCTGGGCCGAAGGGAAATGAAAGAGAGGAGGCACTGGCGGGCAATGCTGCGATCGAGAATGGGTCTTCTATGGAGAAAAGCGACAGCATCAATTCTTTAAGAGAAAACATACGCTCTGAATATTTCAACAAAGAAGATCACAGGTATTCTCTATCTTGGTTGCACAAGTTATGCATACTAATAGGTGCAGCAAGACAAGAAAACTATGAGAGAAACTCCAGTAGTTACATCAACCAACACAAAATGGGAGTTGTTAGTCTAAACACACATGAAATACATGCTTAGGAGATCAGAGCAATTATGGACATGTGTAATGCAGATGATCCTCAAATGAACAATAACATTTGTTCCACATCAACTTCTTAAACCAATCTTTGTGGTCTGTATGTGATTTGATCTAGTTATTTGTACCAGTTAGGGGGCCTACAGACCTGTAAGCCAGCACATCTGGTTTCTGAATTCTTATTATTCAGGTTCGTCTCCCTAAGTCTTGGACAAAAAAAATCTTACTTAGAGTGATCCATTCCCTAGACAAGTCAGAACCATTATTCTTGGTCCTCATTGTCAACATTTCCCAGGTTACACCTTTGGGAGGAGTGGTTGGATTGTTTGTTTGCTATGTCATCAGCAGGCTACTAGTTTTCACTTTTCCTCTGAACCTAAAAAGACTTCTCTCTCTCTAGCCTGTGATACCCTGGCTTTTAGGACGGCAATAAATTCTCACTATTCTTCTCTATTTTTGACGTCCTCTGTATTGTGTTCCAGCTGTGATTCATTTCTTTTTACTTTACTTGTTCTACTGTTCTCCTCCAGGTGGTTTTGGGTCTTCCATTTTTTTTTTTTACCTTCTGGTGTCCGTCTCAGTGCTCTTTTCATGACGGAGTTAGTCTCCATGTATATCACATGTCCGATTCATCTCCCAAAATCTCTTTTGGATGATGGTGCTCATATTACTTGCTGGCACTGTGCAAGCAGTTCTTGTTCTTTCTTTCTTCTTTCTTTCTCGAATCCTGTTTGCCTCATAGCGTCAGGTCAGGAAGAGATTTCTAAAACGGGCCCTAGTATGCACGGCAGTTCTTGTTAAGGGATAATATTTGGCTAGAACATACATAAGATCTTTCGCAGACACGGAAAGGTGGAGAGTTTGGACTTCTCTAATTCTCCAGCATTCTGATCTGTATAGTAAAGTTGATAGCACACAGCTGTGGTATATATTAGTCTGGCTTCTGATGCTGTATTAGGCTAATTTCCAGACTGTCTGACGGATCATTAATGCACTTTGTGTCTGCTTTTAATGTCAGATCCAGCTCCTTCATGTCTGCTAATATGTGAAATCTGTTGTATTTGGCAGAGACTAGCTGACCCTAACCACTGAATGCAGAGTCAGACACAGAACTCAACTTGTAGACCTAACAAATTTCTATTCTTCTTTAACTATTTCTTTGTTTACATTTCAGCTTGAAGATAGATGTGGCGAGCTAGAAAGAGATCTCTCTCAGACGAGTAAACATCTGAAGGAGTCTGAGGATGAGAAAAGAAGGCTTGATGCAGAATCTAAGTCGGTATGTTATTGGTACCTTACAGATATTATTCTTTTGTCATCACACTCTTACTGGGTTGTTGCCCAGTGTCATGGTTTTCTATTTTTCTCTTGTGCTGCTCTAGTGGCTTACGGAACTCTTGTCTTACCTCGAGGTATATTGGGTAATACAGTGTTAGGCCCATATTTTTCATTGACGCACAATGGGTGATGTACTCAGCATCACACTGGCCACCTTTACTTCCCAGTGCTTTTCCTGGTAACCCAATTGAGGCTGGGTAGACCCGTGAGCTTTTATGGTTGAAAAAATGTTCTGCGCCCACTGTGCAATTGAACCCAGACCACAAGCCTAAGAAGCGGATTCACTAACAACTGCCACCCGAGTGGTTACCGGGGCCCAAATTTGGGGTGTAAAGAATAGAACCACTGTTACCTGCTACGCATATCGTAAGAGGCGACTAAGGAGGTTTGGCCGAAATCGGATGCACATGTCCTAAACGTGTAGAAATATATGCGTTTAGAGGCCTACGAAACCAATGTGCAACGTATACACGTTCTTGGCAAAGATCAAACATATCACAAAGAGTGATTAAAATTGGTTGTAAAGACGAATGCGAAGAAGAAGACTAACCACTGCGCTAGTGCGGCTCTCTCTAGTGGCTTGAATGATAGTTGTTTTGGCTTTTTCACTAGATTCTGCTATGCCATCAATCCCATCTTTTTTGTGGTCTTCCTCTCACCTTCTTTCCTGATGTTCTGCTGTAGAAGACTTTGTATACAGTGGAACTTGGTTGCATTCTTATTAAGTGGCTGACTCACTTCATTCTTTGTTTCTCAATGTAAGTTTGGTGCTGTCCCAACTTTCTCTCTTATGCTGATGTTTGCGACTGTCTTTTCTAGTGTTGTTGGTAACTTTGTGTAGGCATTACTGTGCTTTGCTGTTGGTCACCAATGATGTTGCGTGCATGTATGTTAGATGTGCATTCCTGTGTGTATGTATGCTGTTGTTTTGTCTCATATATACAAACACAAAAAACTTATCGCATGTGTTTGTGCAAACACTGTTCGTTTGAATCTGACCCGATTATTCTGGCTTCAACAGACAATGCTGTTTATGAAAGACATGATTTAGTGATGCCCGTTTTTGGAGAGCTAGCTGTTTGTGTTCTTAAAAATGCTCATGTGTAGAGCTAGACAATGGATGCAATAAGAAATAAGGGTTTATGGTTCGAATCCTGTGTTTGGTAATTTGTTTTTTACTGGAAACTTGGAGAACTGTGAAAAGAGAGTTGAAAGATTGTGACCTGACGTGGGAATTGATAGAAAGTCGGTAGAACGGCAACAATAAAAATCTCTTGTGGAAGCCTCATGTGTCACATGGGAGATGAAGATCATATATATATAGAACCATGTCTGAAAAAAGCTAGGTAACTTGTTCTGCTCAAACCAAAAAGAGTTAAAATGCATTCTTCTTCTTCTGCAATTAACTTCTGCTCTGTGACTACTCTGGTATGTGTCATAAACAGGGAAGTGCTCTTGAGGTCTTCACCTGTCCCCCATAGTTTGTTCTGAAGTGTTGTTCCTGTCAGCCAGACTTTCATTCTCAAGCTGCTCAGGCTTAGGCAGTATTGCAAGATGTTCTCTGGGGACAACTCTGGTGCTACACAGGTAGCCGAGTCCCTGAGACCCATTCTATGGAAGTGTGATATGAAACTGCAGTGTCCTATTCTAAGTCTGAAGATTGTGGTCTGTGCTTTTCTGTTTAGTGTAGTTATGTTCGACGGCAACAAGAACAGCCTTAAGAAAATTAGTAGCAGCTTACAAAGTGCCTTAGAACAGGCACATACATCATCACTACATTTCTATAAAGAAGTAAATGATGGAAGAGAAGAAGAAGTAGCTAAGTTTTGGTGCTCTGAGTTGTATCTTGTTTTTCTCTATATCCTTTTCCTGGAATGTTTGAGGGGAGTGTGTTAGGATCCCTCCAGCCCTTGCAAGTTTGTCAGTTTTATCATTTCCTGGGATGCCACAGTGGGCTGTAGAACTAATTCTGATTTCTTGCACAACATGCTGATTTTATGCCTTGGTGAAAATTCATAATTATTAGAGATTTCAACAACAGGAATGCAATAGCTTTTTCATGTTGGTCTCAAGTGGTTAACACGTTTGCCTGTGGTTCTGAAGTGTGTGAGTTGGAATCTGGTCCGAGTCACATATGCAATTTTTCATGAGATACTAGGATTATTGCTGGAGCTGCAAAAGTTTGGGCATTATGTAACGCTCTCGGAAAGTGGTTTGCCACATCTGCCGAAAGGGACTGAGCCATATTCAGAAACTCAAGGCAATAAAGTCTATCGTTTGCCTTTGATAAAACCACAGATATGTTAAGCACCCATGCCAGTGCGGTCCAACCTTTTCTTCTTTGAACACTCAATATCGACCACTTGTTAATCACTTTTTTTAATTTGCATGTGATCCAAGCCTAAGAGTGATTGTACTCTGTGCCAGTTATGCACCTACAAGTAGGCCAGCACATCCGATTTCTGAGGCGCTTTTTATTTACTAGGTAGCTTCCTAGACCCCTACCATAGCCGCCTCTTACAATATGCTTTGTAGGTTGCTGTGTTACTATTCTTTACTCCCCTTGCAAGCCTCGGCAATACACAGTCGGTCCAACCTTTTATATGTTGGCGCATCTGAATGTTAGTTATGCTGGCGCCATGCGTCATATGCAATACCACTATTACTACTAATAATAATATTAATAGTAATATTAATATAGTTAAGTGCCAACATTGTCTTCAGTGAAGAATCGAATGGTTGGGTTAGAACCAATAGAAAGGTTACAAATTAAAACATGAATGCAAAAATGAGAAAATCATGATCCAAAAAAGAACTAGCCAAAAACTGATGAAAAACTAAAACATAGTTTGTTTTCTTAAAATCTGATTAACCTTAAAGCAGGCTGTGTAAGATAGGTTGCCATGAATGTATGACACAGGTTCCATGGTGCCTGCGGTCACCGTGTTGGACAACGATGACCTTTAGGTTTAACTAGAGTACTGGGAAGTCTGATCAGTAATCAATAAAAGCCTCCCAAATTTTATGCATGTCTTACATTCTTCTGTCGTCTTGTTTTATTCCTGGCATAGTTGAAAGAGATGTGCCGACGGGAACTGGCAAGAGCAGAAACAGAGTCCAAGAGGAACACTACCATTATTTCTGACTACAAGCAGGTACAGTCAGTCAGATTATATTCTTACACTTGCATATTATGTCCCTTTAATGTTCAGTTTATCAGAGCCTTGAATTAATTTGTCCCCTTTTTGTTCATTTCATTAGCTCCTTACATTATGTTTCCCTTCGTTGTTCATTTTATTAGTTTCTTGCATTATGTCCCTTCTGTTTTATTTTCTTATGTTATGTCCCTTTTAAAGAGATGGTATATGTCAAACAAATGTTTCATGTCTGGTCAAATTATTTAAATATGTTATTTGGAAAAAATTCACTGGAAAAATATGTTGTATATGTTAAAGAGAAAGAGATTGTATATTAGAGAGATGTTGTATGTTGTCAGAGAGAAACTATAGATCAGTAAGACATTAAGTATGTCGGAAGAGTGATGTTGCATGTCCAAAGATATGTTGTATGTCATGGTGATGATGTTGCATATCATGTAGATATTGTTGTATGTCAGGGAAGAAATGTTGTGACTTTAGCACTGAGATGTTCTCATTTCAGATTTGTACACAACTCAGTGAGAGATTGGAGAAACAGCAGCTTGTTTTCAAGGTAGACCTACAGAATATCAAGGTTAGTATGGAGATCTCTTGTTTCCTTAAATATAGAGAGCCTATTTTATTAAATTTGTTTCTCCATTCACCCGCTATGATTTCATTGTGCCTAATACAGCAACTGTAACCGATTTTTGCGCAAAGGCCTGCTTTCCTTGTCACTAGTGTCCCTTGCCATTTGGGCAAGCCTTACTTCAACTTCAGAGGTAGAGACCCTTAGGGATTAGGCGGGGGATTACTTACTAAACTTTCTTTGGCAGAGACTGCCTGATGAAAGTTTATTGACTGTCTGAAAGTAAGGACAAAGATGACCAATGTCTAGTATATAGATGACCAATGGCTATTATATAGATGATCCAATGGCTAGTATATAGATGACCAATGACGTAACACAGTAAGAATGACTACAGGGTTTACCTAAAAGTACTTTGACTACTAGGACTGTTTTGAAATGCTTTGACAGTATTTATCTGGAAGTACTTTGTCCACTGGGAGCAGCTGGAGTTACTTTGTCCACTGGGAGCAGCTGGAGTTACTTTGTCCACTGGGAGCAGCTGGAGTTGCTTTGTCCACTGGGAGCCGCTGGATTTTCTTTGTTCACATCTGGAGCAGCTGGGTTTTTGTCACTGGTGCCAGCTTGGGAGCTTGATTTTACACTGAGGAGCAGCTGGAGTTGGGATTACTTACACGCTGGGACGCTGAGAAGTTATTCTGTCAATGGGAGCAGCTGAAGTTGCTTTGATGACCAATGGAAGAGATCCAATGGCTAGTATTGTCCGACTGGAAGCAGCTGGAGTCTAGATTTGTACACTGAAGGAGCAGACTGGAGTATTTGTCCACTGGGAGCAGCTGGAGTTGACTTTGTCACACTGGGAGCAGCTGGAGTTGATTTGTACACTGGGAGCAGCTGGAGTTGACTTTGTCACTGGGAGCAGTGGAGTTGTTTGTCACTGGGAGCAGCTGGAGTTACTTTGTCCACTGGGAGCAGCTGGAGTTACTTTGTCCAGTAGAAGTCGCTGGAGTTACTTTGTCCACTGGGAGCCGATAGTTTCTTTGTCCACTGGGACTATCTGGAAGTACTTTTTTCCACTGGGACTATCTGGAGTTACTTTATCCACTGGGAGCCACTGAAGTTGCTTTGTCCTTAACTGATCGGTCACTGATAACTTAATAAAATAACACAAGATCAATCACTAACATCCAATTCTATAAGTAAAAGATGTAATCTTTTCCACTTGTTGTATATTACTCAGTCCCAAGTCAAGTCTTGTGAGAAATGCTGTTCAATGTTTGATGGAGAACGAATTCGATTAACTGACAATATGAAGGAGAAACATGATGATCCAGACATAACAGAATTGCAGAAACAGGTATGTCTTTCTTTTTCATTTTGTGCTGAAATTTGTGTTTCTATTTAGTGTTGTTATTGTTTTGGTTTGGTTGTGGGGTATTTAATTTAATCACTACTATACATTCAGGCGTAGTTATGGCACCTTATATGGTGCCTGGACTGATTTTTGCATGCAGACTTGCTTTCCTTATTACCAGTGTCCCTCACCTTTCAGTTTATAATATCTTCATTGCACTTCAGACATGTCCATATATACTCCGATCTCTTTCGCAATATCTCCAACAGCGGTCAGCGATTAACCATACCAGTTCGATGTTGATTGATGAGACTACTCATCCGTCTGTTGTGCTGTTCTTTTCTGGCCACTTCATTCCAGATATATAAACACCGCTCTGTGTCACAATAGACGTATATGCATTAACAGTATGTTTATTAATGGAGAACCATGTTACTGCTACTTTTGTAGGGTTAACTAGTGCATCAGAGACTTCACATCAGTCTGTGATGTGGTTATTTTTGGTACATTATATTCCTCTTGTACCATTATGCATTACATAGGGCCTGCAAACAATTTCTCCATATCGCTCTGTCCAGGGTAGTTTATTCAATCCCTTCTATTGAATTCAGTCCGATATTTCTGACCTTTCTCACTAAAGTGCATTTCCCTAGAGGATCCTTTCTTTCTTGAACCCTTTGCATTCCACTTTAATGTCTACTTTGGTATTCTTTGCTCATTTCTTCTCAAGGTGTGTCCAACATATCTCTATCTTCTCCTTCTTATAATAGTTACTAGTGGTTGACAAGACATTTCTCTGATTTCATCACTTCTGAATTCATCCCCTTTTATTGTATAATAATAAAATGTCACGCAGCCTTTTCCAACCTGGTGAGTGGCAGTAGCGTATTTGTTAGTGAACTCGCTTCTTAGGCTAGTGGTCCGGCTCAATTCCACAGTGGGCAAAAAAAAATTGTTCATACTTTAATGGCTCTGGGTCGACCCAGCCTCAATTAGGTACCAGGAAAAGCACTGGGAAGTAAAGATGGCCGACATGATGCTGATCACATCACCCATCGTGTGTCAATGAAAAATTGCGGGCCTAACACTGGATCACCCTATATGAAATGAAAATTGTGGCATTTCCTAAAGGACGTATGCCATCAACCATGGTAAACTAGTCGCTGATTTTCTGGGCACCACTTATATGTTCAGTAGTTGCCATTACTTTCTGAACGGTGAGGTCTATTTTTACCTTTTGTAAAACATGGTATAACAAAGTTTTTTTTGTTATTTTAGATATTAGGGTAGGAATTCACTTCACATTTCTAGTCGCTAATGTGCAGGAGGTATGTGGGCCAATTTATTTTCCTCACATGTGGAACGGTGAGTGTAGCATTGAACCCACAACTCTCTTTTGTCCAAGTCGACAGCTGAACGCTTATGTATTATGCTTATTCATCCCACTTTTTTTACCATATATCAATGGTCAGTGAAAAAGATGGGTTTAACACTGTATTCCTCAATATATCTCATGGGATGATATAGGGTTCCTTAATTTTTTTTATGACCTCCCAATAACATCTATTACAACTAGTTCCTAACCTCTGAAGTCGGAGGACTCCTGTCAAAAAGGAAAGTATGTCTTCATGCAAAAATCAGTCAGAAGTGTCATACCAGGCGCCTTGACTACTCCTAAATTCATATGCGGCAAAAGCAGAAGAAGACTAGTTCCTTGCTTAATGATTATAAGGATGTTTTTGTTGAAGTGTGAGACACAGTCTTCTTGTAGAATATAAACTCAGTACTACCTTATTCAATTCACAGATTCGAGAGTTGGAGCTGGAACTGGCACAGACCAAGCTAGCTCTAGTGGAATCAGAATGTAAAACTCAAGATCTCACCCACCAACTAAACATTGCTGTGTCAGAAATCACAGCTACGAAAAGTACCTGGATTCATAAAACATTAAGCTCGATACGGGACGTAGCTACAACTAAGAAAGAACCAAAGGATTAATACAAACAAGACTTCCATCAGGGTTTTGATCATCGAAAGATTTCTTGGAACTACGTACAGTTTATTTATTATTGTGCTCTAATGTGTCGCATGATTTGTAATTACTGTTTAATATCAATCTTTTTTCTATCTTCTTCTTCTATATTTTCTGCTTTCATATTTTTGTGCGTGCTTAGAGCTGACTGTTTTTGTTTGTTCGTCATTAGCACGAAAGTATGACTAAAATATGACAGCGAAGTATAATGGTGAAGTATGACAGCAAATAAATGAAAGCGAAGTATGATGGTGAAGTATGATGGCAAAGTATGACAGAAAAGTATGACAGTAAAATATGACAGTGAAATAGAGAATATACAACAATGTTGGGAGTGAAGTGCAACGTCTTCCTTTGTCATAGTTATTCATGTGGAAATATGAATACCAATCACAATGAAGAAGGTTTAACAATGTTGGGAATAAAGAAGAAGAATGTAAGTAGTAGAATAGTGAAAGATGGACTTCTGCAACATGATGTTAGTGCTTGGAATCTTGGCTCTTATGAGGACTTCTACAGATGCCATTCTTTTCATGAACCATATTTCTATCTCTATATTTTTTTTATGTCATTTGTGGGAATTTTAGTGTTCTCATTCAACAGGTGGTCGCATTTCATCAGGTGTTGGTTCCATTTTTGTAAAGAGGACCAAGCCATATGGGGTAAAACCCAGTGCATTGAAGTCAATACTTTGTCTTTAGACAAGACTACCTTTCAAGTCGAAGACGTCAGGTCTGTATAGGCGGAACACTGATAAAAAGGAAAGCAGGCAATCGCGCAATATTCAGTCAGAATCTCCAAAAAGGCACAGACGACACCTGAATTCATAGCAGACAACACAGAAGAGAAGACAACATTTACTTAATAAACAAAATGGCGTATATTTCCTCTGAAACTTTTTTATTTATTTGCAACAAAAAGAATATGTTATTTGTCATGAAAACTGAAATCTACTAACTAAGGAAGAAGATATGTATTTGTCATGAAAACTGAAATCTACTAACTAAGGAAGAAGATATGTATTTGTCATGAAAACTGAAATCTACTAACTAAGGAAGAAGATATGTATTTGTCATGAAAACTGAAATCTACTAACTAAGGAAGAAGATATGTATTTGTCATGAAAACTGAAATCTACTAACTAAGGAAGAAGATATGTATTTGTCATGAAAACTGAAATCTACTTACCAAATAAGATGATATGTATTTGTCATGAAAACTGAAATCTACTTACAAGGGAAGAAGATATGTATTTATCATGAAAACTGAAATCTACTTACCAAATAAGGTGATATGTATTTGTCATGAAAACTGAAATCTACTAAGGAAGAAGATATGTATTTGTCATGAAAACTGAAATCTACTAACTAAGGAAGAAGATATGTATTTGTCATGAAAACTGAAATCTACTTACCAAATAAGGTGATATGTATTTGTCATGAAAACTGAAATCTACTAAGGAAGAAGATATGTATTTGTCATGAAAACTGAAATCTACTTACTAAGGAAGGTAATATGTATTTGTCATGAAAACTGAAATCTACTAACTAGAAAAGATATGTATTTGTCATGAAAACTGAAATCTACTAACTAAGAAAGAAATGTATTTGTCATGAAAACTGAAATCTACTAACTAAGAAAGAAATGTATTTGTCATGAAAACTGAAATCTACTAACTAAGAAAGAATGTATTTTCATGAAAACTGAAATCTACTAACTAAGGAAGAAGAATGTATTTGTCATAAAAACTGAAATCTACTAATGAAGAAATGTATTTGTCATGAAAACTGAAATTACTAACTAAGGAAGAAGAAATGTATTTGTCATGAAATATGAAATCTACTAACTAAGAAAGAAGATGTTTTTCATCGAAAACTGAGAATCTGACTAATGAATGTATTCAGGAATCTAATGTATTGCTGCATTGAAACATGAAACAGTATAAGCAGAAATGTATTTGTCAGAAAACTGAAATCTACTAACTAAGAAGAAGAAATGTATTTGTCATGAAAACTGAAATCTACTAACTAAGAAAGAAGATATGTATTTGTCATGAAACTGAAAATACTTACTAAGGAAGATATGTATTTGCAGCGGAAGGTTGTATGTATGTATGTATTGTGTATTGGGGTCTCTTTGGAAGTGGTTAAGATGTTTGTCTTCCATTCCGAAAGTTATGGGTTAGAATCTGGACTGAATCACATGAATTGTTTTCAGGACATCTCTAGGATTGTTGCTGCAGCTATCGCGAAACACGAAAACAAGTATTAAGACAATATGTATAACAGCGACATTTTGACCAAAAACTTTTATCAAGCAAAGGATGCAAGGACAGGAAGAAATTCAGACTTCTTTAACTGCAGTTA
Organism: Arion vulgaris; assembly: GCA_020796225.1. Lineage (NCBI taxonomy): Eukaryota > Metazoa > Mollusca > Gastropoda > Stylommatophora > Arionidae > Arion > Arion vulgaris. The sequence goes on from CM036758.1 coordinate 34,515,406, forward strand.
GTTAGACATTAAATCCTGCAGAGTTCATGTTTTGTGCAACTCTTGTGATCTGCTATTTCTGCCAAGAAGCGAGACATATGAAACTCGTGCAATGAATTCAATCTTGCCTTGAACCTTTTTATATGTATTCTATGTAACAGACTAAATGTATCTACAGTGAGAGTGTTGAATGTATATGTATTCTATGTAACAGACTAAATGTATCTACAGTGAGAGTGTTGAATGTATATGTATTCTATGTAACAGACTAAATGTATCTACAGTGAGAGTGTTGAATGTATATGTATTCTATGTAACAGACTAAATGTATCTACAGTGAGAGTGTTGAATGTATTTGTATTCTATGTAACAGACTAAATGTATCTACAGTGATGTGTATATATTCAGTATAGACTAATGTATTACAGTAGTGTTATATATGTATTCTATGTAACAGACTAAATGTATCTACAGTGAGAGTGTTGAATGTATATTATTTCTATGTAACAGACTAAATGTATCTACAGTGAGAGTGTTGAATGTATATGTATTCTATGTAACAGACTAAATGTATCTACAGTGAGAGTGTTGAATGTATATGTATTCTATGTAACAGACTAAATGTATCTACATGAGAGTAATGATATGTATTCTATGTACAATAAATGTATTATTGTTGAATGTATTTTATAATGTGCAATATATTTCTTGCACAGGTAAACCATACTTATTACAAATATGTTATATTTAGACTTATTATAATATATATGTTATATTATTCCTTAGCTCTTCTCCTCCAGCTCCTTGGAGTATAGTCATCCACTATAATTTTACAGATATTCTGTGTACAATTGTCAAGCAACATGAGCTTTAAAGTTTAAATAAAATATGGAGCTGTAAGTTATATAGTTTTAAACTAAATTACAATTTTGAATTCAGTGTTTTATCAATCCTAACATATGCCAGCAAGAGTTGGGAAATGACTAAAGATATAGAAAGCAAGTTGAATGCATTTGAAAATAGATTGTGAAAAATAGTGAACATAAAACGGGATGAATTCATGACAAGTGATGAAATCAGAGAAATGTCTGGTCAACAACAATTGTAATACTGAAGGGAAGATGGAGATATGTTGGTGAATACCTTGATAATAAATGATCAAAGAATACCAAAGTAGACATTGAAGTGAGAATCGAAGAGGTCAAGAGAGGACTCCTAGGAAACCCTGAAGTGAACTTTGATGAGATAGGCAAGAAATATCGAACTCAATTCCATGGAAGAGATTGAGCAAGTTGCCCAGGATATAGCGGTATGGAGAAATTATTTGCAGGCCCTTATGGAGCGAAAGGAATATATATATATCCTCTCTTTCTTGAACCCCTTGCCTCCCACTTCAATGCCTGCTTTTTATTCTATGAACATTTCTTCTCAAGGTATACCCAACATACCTCTATCTTCTCCTTATAACAGTTGTTACTAGTGGTTGATCAGACATTTCTCTGATTTCATCACTTCTCCTGAATTCATCCCATTTTATCTTCATTACTTTTCGCAGACATCTATTTTCAAATTCATTCAATTTTATCTTTAGTCATTTTCCAACTCTCGCTGGCAAATGTTAGGATGAATACAACATTGAATTGACAATTGTAATTTAGTTTTAAACTATATAACTTGCAGCTCCATATTTTAATTAGACTTTTAAAAGCTGATGTTGCTTTGACAATTTGTAGCATAATTTCTTTTTTTTTAAACATTTAAAAATAGCTGTATTGATCGCTTATTTTTAAGTCGCCACCTTGAAATCAAATTCATGTCACAGAGGGTTCACAGTTGGGTCAAAGTTCCCAATCTTATATTACTATTGGTCACAATGTCATGAGACAAAGCTACGACAGAGCAAACAAGGGTGTAGTAATATTACTCCAGACTTGGTTGAAAATTGCAATCTGGCATATTTGTTACCATTTTTTATGTTAATGATACTTAAATATACATTCCCATCTGTTCCAGGTTTTTCTACCAATATTTTGTTTATATATTTTGTGTTGGCTAATGTAATATTCTTCATTATTCATTTCAATTGGACTTTAGGCGTGGACTAGGAAGCAAAGTATGGTTTAAAAATGGCCTACAGGAACAAATGGTTGAGAGATCATCCAGGTCATGAAAATGATGATGCATACTACCAACCATTGAGAAGAACAAATTGTCGTTTTTGGCAACAAACAGCGCACAATAGTCTGAGGTACCGTCTGTTTAACAAGTACAAAATATGCCCTTCTGATATATGCAGATGTGGCACCAGCAAGCTGACAGAAACACACATACTGCAAGAATGTCCAACTTACACTGAACTGAGAGAAAACACATGACCAATCCCCATGTCAGTACAAGACAAGCTATATGGAGATGTACATGGACTCTGGCTGACCACTAACTACTTTAAAAGTATATAAGTCGATGTCTGAAATGTTGAAAGAAGAAGATTAAAAACTTGATAATTAATAGTATTTGGTTGCAAATGGTCTGTTTTACAATACTTCTTCGAACGCTCCATATTGATTACTTGTTAACCACTCTTTGTGATGTATATGTGATCTGAGTCTACAAGCGATTGTACGTTGTGCCAGTTATGCACCTATAAGTAGGCCAGCACATCCGATTTCTGCAATGCTTTTTATTTACTAGGATAGCTTCCCTAGACCCCTACCTCAGTCACCTCTTAGGACATGCCTTTAGGTCACAGTGTTACTATTCTTTGCTCCTCTTTCTGGCCCCGGCAACACACAGGTAGTTTTATAATACTAAGAATTCTGAAAATATTGTTAAAGATGATTAAGAAAAGTTGTGTTACCAGACCAAAAATTTGTGGACAATGAACAAAGCACAGTCGCAAAAATAACACATGTTACCTTCATAGAATGGGTCTCATGGACTCGGCTACCTGCACCTGTGGAGCACCAAAGCATTCCCAAAAGCACATCTTGCAAGACTGCCCTATTCTGAGCAGCATGAGAATAGAAATCTGGCTGATAGGAACAACCGTTCAGAACAATCTATGGGGGAGCGGTGAAGAGCACAAGCGCTCCGCCCTGTTTATGAAACATACCAGAGTAGTCGCATAGCAAAAGTTGATCACAAATGACGAAGAAGAACTACATGTGAAATGTGATGCCTACAAAACGTTACCAAAACCATAAAATACAGTCACCAACATCAGCATAGGAAGTTAGGACAGAACCTGCTTGAATTACACCCACATGTCTAACCTTAATCATGTATGCCCCACCTGTTGTAGAGGATTGTGTTCTAGGATTGGACTCTACAATCACCTTTGCACACACCAGAGAGGTGCAACAGCACACATCTGAGGCTATTGTCATCATCGCTTGTGATGTACAGCTATTATTCTTAGAAACGCTAAAACTAGGATATGTTGTAAGCTTCTTCATCTTACATTCGCCAGCTATGAATTCAGACGTAGTGAGGGCACCTTGTATGGCGCTTCTGACTAATATTTGCATGAAGGCCTGCAATCAAACAGAGTGAAAGCTATAACATAATACGTTAACATAAATTTTGAACTAATTTTACAGTGAAACAAATCATGAAACAGTTCACGGCTCATAGCCAAAAGAGACGAACAAACAGATGCATACTGTGACTTTGGGTAGTCTGTTTGTTAAAAACTAACATCTAAATGTTATTATTTTTTTCATGCATTTGTATTTTTCTGTATATGTTTGTGTACATATATGCATAATAATTTGTTACGTGTAATCAATTTATTACTGGTCAAATCTTAGCCTTCAGGTGTAAACTTTCACAGAGGAATCTAGTTTGTTTTCTAACTTGCTACCAGATTCTTAAGGTGATTTTCTGTGCTTTTGCTTGGGTGATATAGTAACAGATGATTAAGTGACTGAATCACTAAAGTGTCAAAATTTCAGAATTACACTTATCTTTGTTCCAGGGCACATGGCAATGAGAGAGCAGACAGGCTGGCTCATTCTGCCATCATATCAGAATAGAGCTGGCATTTTGAACACCCTAAGAGTGTGGCACATAGAAGTTTTCATTTAAAGCCAATCCAGCCAATTACTAGATTGCAAGAGCTGGGATTGAAGATTGGAGAGGAGTGTGTTTAACCAGCGAGCCACATGAACCAGCAGTATGCATACCCTTCTAAATCTGTTGGGGAGACTGAGCAGCTATGGGTCTGCCGAGGTGTGTGTGACGTCAGTTCATTAACCAATAACTGTTGAGTGTATCATTTCTTAAACCTGCATACCTGGCACACAAAATAAAACTGATTTTTGTCAGCCTAGACCTCTTCAGTGACTCCAACCAATTGTCACCGAGTCGCTGAGAACATTCATGGGTCTGTGACTCCAGCCAGACCATCGCTTTAGTTACTGTCATGGTTTCCATAGTGAGACTGCTTGTAGTACAGGTAATAGATATATGTAGTAGAATGAGCAGCATGAAAGTAATGGATAATCCAATACTAAAAGTCTAATCAAAAAAACAATTAAAATATGTTACGAAATGGATGTAATTGTTATGTAGTAATGTGTCATCTTCTAACACTGATGTCTTGATACACTAAGAAGTGATGTTACAGGTAGTAATGACAGACGTGTGGCACTGATGTCTTGATACACTAAGAAGCGGTGTTACAGGTAGTAATGACAGTCGTGTGACACTGATGTCTTGATACACTAAGAAGTGATGTTACAGGTAGTAATGACAGACGTGTGGCACTAATGTCTTGATGCACTAAGAAGTGATGTTACAGGTAGTAATGACAGACGTGTGGTACTGATGTCTTGATGCACTAAGAAGTGATGTTACAGGTAGTAATGACAGTCGTGTGGCACTGATGTCTTGATGAACTAAGAAACCGTGCTACAGGTAGTAATGACAGTCGTGTGGCACTGATGTCTTGATGAACTAAGAAGTCGTGTTACAGGTAGCATTGACAGTCGTGTGGCACTGATGTCTTGATGAACTAAGAAGCCGTGTTACAGGTAGTAATGACAGTCGTGTGACACTGATGTCTTGATGCACTAAGAAGTGATGTTACAGGTAGTAATGACAGTCGTGTGGCACTGATGTCTTGATGCACTAAGAAGTGATGTTACAGGTAGTAATGACAGTCGTGTGACACTGATGTCTTGATGCACTAAGAAACCGTGCTACAGGTAGTAATGACAGTCGTGTGACACTGGTGTCTTGATGCACTAAGAAGTGATGTTACAGGTAGTAATGACAGTCGTGTGACACTGATGTCTTGATGCACTAAGAAGTGATGTTACAGGTAGTAATGACAGTCGTGTGGCACTGATGTCTTGATGAACTAAGAAACCGTGCTACAGGTAGTAATGACAGTTGTGTGGCACTGATGTCTTGATGAACTAAGAAGTGATGTTACAGGTAGTAATGACAGACGTGTGGCACTAATGTCTTGATGCACTAAGAAGTGATGTTACAGGTAGTAATGACAGACGTGTGGCACTAATGTCTTGATGCACTAAGAAGTGATGTTACAGGTAGTAATGACAGACGTGTGGTACTGATGTCTTGATGCACTAAGAAGTGATGTTACAGGTAGTAATGACAGTCGTGTGGCACTGATGTCTTGATGAACTAAGAAGTCGTCTACAGGTAGTAATGACAGTCGTGTGGCACTGATGTCTTGATGAACTAAGAAGTCGTGTTACAGGTAGCATTGACAGTCGTGTGGCACTGATGTCTTGATGAACTAAGAAGCCGTGTTACAGGTAGTAATGACAGTCGTGTGACACTGATGTCTTGATGCACTAAGAAGTGATGTTACAGGTAGTAATGACAGTCGTGTGGCACTGATGTCTTGATGCACTAAGAAGTGATGTTACAGGTAGTAATGACAGTCGTGTGACACTGATGTCTTGATGCACTAAGAAACCGTGCTACAGGTAGTAATGACAGTCGTGTGACACTGGTGTCTTGATGCACTAAGAAGTGATGTTACAGGTAGTAATGACAGTCGTGTGACACTGATGTCTTGATGCACTAAGAAGTGATGTTACAGGTAGTAATGACAGTCTTGTGGCACTGATGTCTTGATGAACTAAGAAACCGTGCTACAGGTAGTAATGACAGTCGTGTGGCACTGATGTCTTGATGAACTAAGAAGTCGTGTTACAGGTAGCATTGACAGTCGTGTGGCACTGATGTCTTGATGAACTAAGAAGCCGTGTTACAGGTAGTAATGACAGTCGTGTGACACTGATGTCTTGATGCACTAAGAAGCCGTGTTACAGGTAGTAATGACAGTCGTGTGACACTGATGTCTTGATGCACTAAGAAGTCGTGTTACAGGTAGTAATGACAGTCGTGTGACACTGATGTCTTGATGCACTAAGAAGCTGTGTTACAGGTAGTAATGACAGTCGTGTGGCACTGATGTCTTGATGCACTAAAAAGTGATGTTACAGGTAGCATTGACAGTCGTGTGGCACTGATGTCTTGATGCACTAAGAAACCGTGCTACAGGTAGTAATGACAGTCATGTGGCACTGATGTCTTGATGCACTAAGAAGTGATGTTACAGGTAGTAATGACAGTCGTGTGGCACTGATGTCTTGATGCATTAAGAAGTGATGTTACAGGTAGTAATGACAGTCTTGTGGCACTGATGTCTTGATGCACTAAGAAGTGATGTTACAGGTAGTAATGACAGTCGTGTGGCACTGATGTCTTGATGCACTAAGAAGTGATGTTACAGGTAGTAATGACAGTCGTGTGGCACTGATGTCTTGATGCACTAAGAAGCGGTGTTACAGGTAGTAATGACACTCGTGTGGCACTGATGTCTTGATGCACTAAGAAGCCGTGTTACAGGTAGTAACCACAGTCTTGTGGTATTGATGAGAATTATCTCAGTGTAAACTATTTCCTCAGAACAGAGAGTTTTTCAGGGCTGCTGTCATGGGAGTCAAGTTCCAGAAGCGACAAGCTACTTGATGATCACCCGTGTGTTGCAAGGAGAGCAACGAGTCGACCTACAAGGTGTGGTAAGAGGTGACTGAGGTAGGGGCCTAGGAAACTACCTAGTAAGTAACAAAGCTTCGCAGAAATCGGATCTGCTGGCCTACTTCTGGGCACATAACTGGCACAACGTACAATCGCTGTTAGGTTCAGATCACAAAGAGTGGTTGAACAAATGGTTGAAATGAAGCGTTGGAAGAAGAAGAATGTGCTGGCCTACTTGTAGGCTCATATCACATACAAATCACAAAAAGTGGTTTAACAAATGGATTCCATAAGGAGCGATTGAAGAGGTATCATAGTGACACTGATTTCAATGTTTTCGCTGTTAGTCATTTCAATTAATTTCTCCAAATTCTGGTACATATAACAGAACAGTTATACGAGAACTATCATCATAGCACTCCGGACATGTTCATAGGTGTTCCGCCTCAACAAATCCAGCAGCGGCCCAACATGCCAGTTCGATGTTGATTGATCAATCTTTTTGCGTATTTGGTATGCTGTTCTCTTCGGGCTGTACCTTCTTTGAACGCTCCATATCGTCCACTTGTTAACCGCTCTGTGTGATTTGTGTGTGATCTGAGACGTATTACACGTTGTTCCAGTTATGCGTCTACAAGTAGGCCAGCACATCCGATTTCTGCGATGCTTTTATTTACTAGGGTAGTTTCCCTAGGTCCTACATCAGACGCCTCTTACGACATGCCTTGTAGGTCGTAGTGGTACTATTCTTTGCTTCCCATGTCGGCCCCGGCACCACGCAGGTGGGACTGTACCAATATCGACACCCATCTCTCTCAATCTGATCAACGATTGGGATTCACAACCCTGAAACTACTCTGTCCTGAAAGACTGAGCACCTATGGGTCGGTCCGACTTCAGTAACTTCTTCTTCTTTTGTCGTCACACTGCTACCGGGTTGTTGCCCAGTGTCGTGGTTTTCTGTTTTTGTCTTGCGCTGTTCTGGTTGCTTGTGTGATTGTTATTTTTGCTCTTTCACAAGATTCTGCTACGCCATCTAACCATCTTTTCCGTGGTCTTCCTCTTGCTTTCTTTCCCGATGTTCTGTAGTAGAAGACTCTGTATACTTTGGAGTTTGGATGTATTTTTATTAAGTGGCCTTCAGTAACTAATACTTAATCTATCACAGGTAAGTAAGACCACTGCCATCCGATAGATAAGTCAGATTACCTCGAGCAAGCCATTTTATCATGACAGAGATGAAGTGTCTACACAGAATTATAAGAGTAACAAGAAAAACATCAGTTTAGAAATGAAGACATCAGGAAAAAAGTGGATACAACATCAGTACCGAACTTCATCAAGAAACAAGTTAAGTTCTTCGGTCACATAAGCAGATTACCAACAGATCAAAGAGCAATGTTACTCCGATACAGTGGATACAACATCAGTACCGAACTTCATCAAGAAACAAGTTAAGTTCTTCGGTCACATAAGCAGATTACCAACAGATCAAAGAGCAATGTTACTCCGATACAGTGGATACAAAGAAAATGGTGGACCTCGAAGATAATAGAGGCGACAAAAGACACTGTCTATGAAGCGCGCATAAAAGCCCGTTGTAGAAATTTCTTCTTATCTTGACGCTGTGAGGCAAAACAGGATTAGAGAAGGCAAGAAATATTGTCTATATATTCATCGTTGCCTCTGGTATTTTTGTTTTTCTTTCCGATCCAGAAGCACTTGAGCTTTTCAGCTCTTCGGCTCGGTGCCATGGACATCGTAACCCTTCGGTTCGGTGCCACGAACACCCTAAATCTGGGGAATCTGTGGCTTTTTCTGCGGAATTGAACCCGCACACACAGAGGGATAGTCACCCGTAGTCCAACGCGCTACGAACACGCTTGCTCTGGTATAAGGACATCAAGTAGATGGAGTTGGGTCCTTTCAATGTAGAGGGCTCATGCCTTGGTGTTTAGAATACATAGATAAACTCATTGTGCGTTAGTGCCTAGCAACCTGGATGCTATAGTGCGCCTCTTGTCTAGTTGCCTCCAACTTCAGCACTGCTCGTCTCTTCTGTATCTGGATACCCCACAAACCACTGCACCGTGTTGAAGTAATGTACGCCAGTTCGATCGAAATGGTAGAAACAGTGCATTACAGAAACCTTGATCATGATGAGGATGGAAGAGGCGAGAGAACTGGTTATAGATCTAGAGTTTTTAAGACTGGCTGTGATAACAGCGATGTTCTGCAAAGGACATGATGATGATGATGATGATAGAGAGAACCATTAAAAAATAAATACTTGTGCTTTATATATTTACACCAATCTATTGAAGTTATAAAAAGTTCAAATTGAGCATGAAAAAGAACAATTGGCAGTTGAAATTCGATAAGAGTAAGTTGCAAAGACCCTCCCTCCCTGTCTGGGTAAAATTCATAATTTTTAAAAAAAATTACAATTAAATTTCCACCATCTTCAAAATTGCATCGGGACACTCGCTGGGGCTACGGAGCTCGTGCACTGTCGCTGAGACCTTCGTGTGTAATAAAGAGATCGAAGCACGCATGGTTGTTTACCGAAGTGTAATGGTGATGTCTTGTCAATCAATCATAACACCAGGTCGCTCTGTTTGTGCGAGTAACCTTACGTATCGTTGCTTATACCGTATTATTTTTGAGATCTTCAAATGTTCATTTTGGTCATCGCGGGAGGGGATAAAGGGTTAAACACAGAAGCAATAAAATAAAAGTAGCAACGTTACTCCAAGATCAGTGAGCTCGCAATGACCAAGATCAGTGAGCTCGCAATGACCAAGATCAGTGAGCTCGCAATGACCAAGATCAGTGAGCTCGCAATGACCAAGATCAGTGAGCTCGCAATGACCAAGATCAGTGAGCTCGCAATGACCAAGATCAGTGAGCTCGCAATGACCAAGATCAGTGAGCTCGCAATGACCAAGATCAGTGAGCTCGCAATGACCAAGATCAGTACTCCAACCAGATAGTGGCCCTGAAACATACCATGCACTGTAGCCTGGGAATGACAAGATCAGGTGAGCTCTGCATAAGAGTCAGTGAGCTCGCAAGACCAGATCATGAGCTGCATGACCGGCAAATCAGTGAGCTGCAATGACCAAGATCCAGTGACTCGCAATGACCAGATCAGTGAGCTGCAATGACCAGATCAGTGAGCTCGCAATGACCAAGATCAGTGAGCTCGCAATGACCAAGATCAGTGAGCTCGCAATGACCAAGATCAGTGAGCTCGCAATGACCAAGATCAGTGAGCTCGCAATGACCAAGATCAGTGAGCTCGCAATGACCAAGATCAGTGAGCTCGCAATGACCAAGATCAGTGAGCTCGCAATGACCAAGATCAGTGAGCTCGCAATGACCAAGATCCTACTCCCCGTGGTGGCCCTGGAAACATACTACTGCACTGTAGCCTGGCAAAATGAGAAGGGATCGAAGGTGATCTACCGTGCGATAAGGTAGTAGTTTCAGTGCGGCCACGCGCCTGAGTGGTTACCGGGCCCAAATTTGGGATGTAAAGAATAAAACCACTGTTACCTGCCACGCATGTCGTAAGAGGCGACTAAGGAGGTTTGGGTGAAATCGGATGACAAGTGTCCGCCATGGAAAACAAAAATGCCAGAACTAAGGGAATCAATCCCAGGCATACTGAGCAAAAGGGATCAAACAAACCTCGACAGAAAAACTGCAGCAGAAGAACACATAGAATCAGAGTACCCTGAAAATGAGTGGACGCACGTCTACACGGACGGATCGGCAAATAACGCAATAAGCGACGGCGGAGGAGGAATAGTGCTTAAAATCTCAAAGAAAGTCACGGTCAAGAAAGCGATTGCAACTGGCAAATACTCGAATAACTACCGAGCAGAGGCAGAGGCAATCAAAGAGGCGGCCGAAATGATCTTGAAGAGAAGAAGCACTACACGCAACAATGTCGTGATATTCACCGATGCTCTATCGGTCATCACGGCACTCAAATGCGTCGGCAAAACTGAGATGAATGAGCTCAAAACGTCCCTCGCTGAACTAACGAGTTCACTCAAACGCACCGTCATCCAGTGGATACCGTCACACTGCAACATTAGGGAAAACGAAGCGGCCGACAAGCTAGCCAAGAGGGCGGGCGACTACCCCAGACTGATCTCGAGATCAGCTATGAGGAAGTCAAAACAACCATCGGTTCGCACTATCGAAGCAAATGGGCAAAAGACCACCCGCAGTACATAGACAGTGACGGATACTATGGTCTCTCTCGCAGTGAACAAGTTGCCATATTTCGCCTCCGTACCGGCCACAACAAGCTCAGAGCCCACATGTTCCATAAATTTAAAATTGGCACAACTAGCCTGTGCCCATGCAATATGGCAGACATGACGGCAGAACACGTCTTGCAAGACTGTCAACGTTTAGCAGGTATACGAAAAGAGTACTGGCCACAACACACAGAGCTTCGCGAAAAGCTGTACGGAGGAACGGAGTCCTAAAAACAACAGTAAAATTCATGATAGAAGTTGGTCCATCAGGCTAGGCCGGGAACGCAAAGGAAGGATGCATGTGTCCTAAACGTGTAGAAGTCTATGCATTTAGAGGGGCCAAACCAATGTACAACATATACACGTTCTTGGCAAAGATCAAACATATCACAAAGAGTGATTAAAATTGGTCGTAAAGAACGAACGCAAAGAAGAAGAAGAAGTGTAGCCACGAACGGTATAAGATCTGTTCGCTCGACAGTCGAGCAGAATCTCAGAGTAGATGCGTTTACACGAGTTTTATGACCGATGTGTAGTGATGAATAATAAGCACAAAATATGTGCAAGTCACCGAGAAATTGGTTACGGAAATCGTACCAATGAATCGCGTGCAAGTGTAATCAAGTCCGTGTGTTGCCGGGGGCTCTCAATGGGAGCAAAGAATAGTTACAGTGTGACCTACAAGTTATGTCGAAGGAGGCGACTGTGGTAGAGACCTATGGCAGCTACCCTAGTAAATAAAAAAGCAGAAATCGGATGTTCTGGTCTGCTTGTGGGCACATAACTGACACAACGTACAATCGCTTTTAGGCTCAGATCACATAAAAATCACAACGAGTGGTTTAATAAGTGGTCGATATGGGGCGTTCGAAGAAGAAGTGTACGGTATTGCCATCCAGAGTCAAGCTGGTTAGTCGTACCAGAAGTGTACAGAAATGCCATCAGAGTCAAGCTGGTTAGTCGTACCAGAAGTGCACGGTATTGACGATACAAGCTGGTTAGTCGTACCAGAAGTGTACAGTATTGCCATCCAGAGTCAAGCTGGTTAGTCGTACCAGAAGTGTACAGTAATGCCATCCAGAGTCAAGCTGGTTAGTCGTACCAGAAGTGTACAGTATTGCCATCCAGAGTCAAGCTGGTTAGTCGTACCAGAAGTGTACAGTAATGCCATCCAGAGTCAAGCTGGTTAGTCGTACCAGAAGTGTACAGTATTGCCATCCAGAGTCAACTGGTTAGTCGTCCAGAAGTTGTACAGTAATGCCATCCAGAGTCAAGCTGGTTAGTCTTTACCAGAAGTTACAGAATGCCATCCAGAAGTCAAGCTGGTTAGTCATACCAGAAGTGCACGGTATTGCCATCCAGAGTCAAGCTGGTTAGTCGACCAGACGCAATGCCGTTTGCGATAAGCTGGTTAGTCGTACCAGAAGTGCACGGTATTGACGATACAAGCTGGTTAGTCGTACCAGAAGTGTACAGTATTGACGATACAAGCTGGTTAGTCGTACCAGAAGTGTACAGTATTGACGATACAAGCTGGTTAGTCGTACCAGAAGTGCACGGTATTGACGATACAAGCTGGTTAGTCGTACCAGAAGTGCACGGTATTGACGATACAAGCTGGTTAGTCGTACCAGAAGTGCACGGTATTGACGATACAAGCTGGTTAGTCGTACCAGAAGTGCACGGTATTGACGATACAAGCTGGTTAGTCGTACCAGAAGTGTACAGTATTAACGATACAAGCTGGTTAGTCGTACCAGAAGTGCACGGTATTGACGATACAAGCTGGTTAGTCGTACCAGAAGTGCACGGTATTGACGATACACTCTCTTGAAATGACTGTTGTAACATGTCCGTCCTGAGTCGCCGCAAGGGATTGCAGTAGGCTATGTACCAGATGCGAAACATGTGGAGTTGTTATGAATAATTCTGAGCTCTTCATCCCTAGGGAAGCATAGGTCCGCAACCAAGGGTATCCAATACCATCTTTCCAGATCTCGCCACTCTCTTCCCATTTTCTTGTATTCTATTTAGTCGGCAGCCCAATTGCCTTTTGATTATCCCCGGGTCGCTTCATGAGTCCTTCCATGCGAGGTCCTTCTTCTTCATCGGCTATGAATGTCATTGGTTGTGGTTTCTATAGCTATCTAGTGTTTTTACCGGGTGGAGTAGTTGTCCCTACCTTCTAACCTCCTCTATCGCCTCTTACGACATGCGTGGCATTTGACAGTGGTTCTATTCTTTACATCCCTGATTTGGGCTCCGGTAGCCACTAGGGCGATTAATGCTTAGGACAGGATCAAAAGTCATGCTCTTGTACCTGGCAAAACTACCCTCCTTGATATCTCCTAGTCTGTCTCAGTCTAACGTGACTGCTTCCTTGAAGGGAAAATACAGATGTGAAATCTCAAAATTGCTTGGTGGTGACAAAACGAAATACTTCAAAAAAAGGTTTAAAAAGATCCTAATCCAGAACGACTCAACCGTGTCAGCAAAAAAGAACAAAAATATGAGGAAATGTTAGGTAGGACAAATTCAAACATTTCCTTAGGGAAAATTCTCGGATGCGCCTTTACAGCATTCGTATAAACCTATGGACCGAAATGCAACGTATTCTCGTTCTCGGTGCAATCTACACCGACCACAAAGAGTGAATGACAAACATGACAAAAGATATTTTTATCAAAGGAGAGAAAATAGAAAATGTGAACAGTTTTGAATATCTCGGTTCACTGCTAACAAGAGATGGAAATGGTATGAAGGAACTTAGAATAAGAACAAACATGGACTTTCAAAAAATTCAACAATTATAAACAGTATGAAATGGAACTGGTAGGAAAACAAAGATCAGAATACTAAGAGCATGCATATTCCCAATGGCAACCCCAACAACCCTTCGGAATTCCTCACACTCATAGGCCAGATGTCCCGCCTCTGCAGCCATCATGCTCACTCAAATCATCAGTTAGGCTACACCATGAATCCATCTACTCCATGTTCTTCCTTTTCTCCTATTTGCTGGGATGCCTCCTTGCATAATGGTCTTCTCCAACCCTTCGTGTCTCTTTATAAGTCTAAAATACTTCAATTTTCTTATTTGTAGCATCAGCCAGTTTTCTTTGATTTTTGAGCTCTGGTTGGATAGATCTATTTGCTCTCTTCTATGTCGCGATATACAGAGGACATGGTCTACATAATTCTCTCCATCGTTCTCTGCCTAGTTTGATGCTATTTGTAGTTAATATGTGTTCTAAATCTACCTTTCCAATTTCATATCTGAAAAATAATGATTGCTTCTTTCTTGTATTCTTTTCTGTTCGTGAACATCTTTCAATTCAGTCGTAAACATTAGTTTCATTTGCCCGAGTGGTTACCGGGGCCCATATTTGGGGTGTAAAGAATAGAACCACTGTTACCTGCCACGCATGTCGTAAGAGGCGACTAAGGAGGTTTGGCTGAAATCGGATGCATGTGTCATAAATGTGTAGAAGTCTATGCCTATGCGTTTAGGGGCCTACCAAACTAATGTGCAACGTATACACGTTCTTGGCAAAGATCAAACATATCACAAAGAGTGATTAAAATTGACTGTAAAGAACGAACGCAAAGAAGAGGATTAGTTTGATTCATTGATTGATTAGTTGCACAAAAACTGTCCACGTTGAAGGGTAATTACTCTTGCAGTTAGAGAAAATTTCTTAATATCAAAGTATTCGGGACTGATCTCCCTTATCCTTTATCGAACGAGATGGTCAGACACTTGTTTTCGTCGTCTCTGAAGACGGCTGAAACTAGCTAACGATTTATTGCAAATAAACTGTATAATTATCACAATTTACAACGTTTAACTGCTCGTTGTAATAAGGAATTATCATTGGATACATATTTACACAGGGAATTTTCAATACTTCGAGCAAAATGTGAACAAAGTGGAGAAACAAGACTAACTTGGCGTGACACGAACTCACGAAGCTCAAGCTGTGAATGATATTAGTTTAGACACTTCATACTATACTCTTCGCGACACTTACTACAGATATACTAGTCAATTAAACTGTGATAAATACCTCCTCAAATCT
The DNA here is from genome assembly GCA_020796225.1 of Arion vulgaris. Taxonomy (NCBI): domain Eukaryota; kingdom Metazoa; phylum Mollusca; class Gastropoda; order Stylommatophora; family Arionidae; genus Arion; species Arion vulgaris. The sequence goes on from CM036758.1 coordinate 34,530,758, forward strand.
TTAATATTGACTTTGCTTCTTGAACTGAAGTCAGTTTTGTCGAACTATATTCGTACTATCACCATCCATCGGTACGACACTTGACTATCTTATCTATCATCATCATATCATGGCGACTGGTGGAGGTGGAAATGTTCGCCAGATTGAAAACATATTTCACCTTCTGGAATCGACAGATACAGTTAAAGATATTAAAAATGCTATCCTGGAGAACCTGTCCTCAAGTAAGAGTGTAACTTTTTTTTATAACTTAGTTGTTACGTTATCCCGATTAGGAGTATGCTACTATGATATTATAATCATGTCATATGTGTCTAATTCTTTGACTTTGTTATTGAATGAGAATGCCTCAGAGTGGGTGTACACCAGATGCATATTAAATACAATAAAATTTACACTATACACAATTTACCGGCGGCGACTCTTTTGTCTGTACAGAATACCTAACCGAGACCAAAATGTGATATAACAATTTATGACGAGATCGATGTTTTTAGCAATACAATTAATCTTGAGACATAAACAACTTGGAAATTATCAGTTCACAAATTGTACTTAATGAACTGGCTTTTTTGCCTCTTTAAATGTAACAGGATTATTATTGATTGATAGAACCATCATTATTGCACTTTGGTGAGTAACTTTGTGTGCTCCGATCTCTTTATTACACAGGAAGATCTTAGCAACAGTGCCGTAGGTGATGTGATGCTCGTCCATCACAGGTGATGATGACCACACAAATTTTCATCCAAGGGAATGTAGTTGCGCTATGTTTGTCTGTGTGTGCGTAGATGACTAGTGAGCCTGATATGGGCTTGAAATGTTTGTGTACAGTGTGGGCAAGGTATACTTGCACTTGTGGGAAGTTTTACTGCCTTTCTGTTTTGACGTTTTGCTCCATCCGTGCTGTTCTAGTAGGTAACACTAGTGAGGATCCCCAATGTAATTGTGAAGATGATGAAAATATTTTGTAGGAATCTTTATTTTAATCTTTCTAATGAATTATGCACAAGAAGCAGCTTTCCATCCTGCTCTTTTCTGTTTTGTACTGCCAATGGTTCTTTTACATGCTCAAATTGAACACAGGAATTGTTTTATCATCCGTTTCCAAAAGGGCTAGGAACTCTTGTCACCTACACTGAGATCAGGGATCTCCAGAAAAATATCCTTTGGCCTCCAAGAGGAGCAAACAGAGTAACTTTGGAATGAGAGGCGAACGCTTAACCTCTACACCACAGAGACCCCCTAACCCACAGTGCTAGTGCTGTGACGGGAAGGTTTGAGTATTGCAATGACTAGAGCTATGCAGGCAGGAGCCTTGTGCTCTTAGTAGGCTTGACCAAGTCAGACAGGTCTTGTGGAGAGATAACGGACTAAACTAGTACCACACCAAGGTCCTCCAGGTGCAGAGCGGATCAGTCATGTCGTTTCCTGCAAAGGATAGCCACTGACCGAGCGCAATGGAGAGATTTTGTTGTTGGGGACTGCAGGACAGCACAAGACCAAGAGTATTCATCAGAGCAAAACCTCTGTAGCTCCTGCAACAATCCAAGAGATCTTCTGGGGAAAACCGAGTATATTATGAGCAGAATAGAACAGTTTGTCATTCTGCACCTCAGAACAGGACACAATCGACTCCTGCAGCCACATGTATACAAAATTCAAGATTGGCAATTCAGCCATGTGGACAGGCACATCAGACTGCAGAACACATACTTCAAGACTGCCCCGAATATGATATATTGAGGCAAACTCACTAGTCTAATGAAACAATACGGGACAGAAAACTACACGGACCTCTGTGTGAGCTACAAAAGATGGTGAAGTTTATACAAAACAGCGTTGAATATTTAGACAATATTTCAAGTGAACGGAAGGAAGGAAACCAAGACCTTCAGAATGCAAGGCAAATGACTTCACCACAGAAACCCCCAAATACTTCTTATAGATTTGTCAAGCTTTTATTTTTCTTCCGCAGCAAAAGAAACATGGCTGATCCATCTACTAGTCGACTACTACTTCCAAACACAATCCACAAACGTTTTGGAAATTTTGGCAGATCTTCAAGAATCACAAGCCAAGGTATTTTTGTATAAACATGTCCTGTAGTTTATATCTAGTTTTTACAGACCGTGTCAGTATATTTCATCTACGTACTGGAAATACTGCAGACTTCTCATTCAACCACTTTGAATTCAGGCATAGTCATGGCATCTAGTATGGCGCATCTGACCGATTTTTGCGTGAAGGCTTGTTGTCCTTATCAGTGTCCCTCGCCATTCATGCAAGTCTTCTCCTGTGACGAGGGAATCTGGTGATGAAAGCATTATCAATGTGGGGGAAACTGCAGCAAAACTATGTAAAATGGCGAAACACGTAGTAACAAAGTACTGTAGTTTTACAAAAACAGTGACAATACACAGTAACTTTTCGACCAAGGCCGTTATCAAGCAAACAATACAACGGGAGTGACAAATTTCACAGCATTTTTCACACATATAGACTGCGACAGAGACATTCCAACAGTCCTAAAATGAAAATCTGTGACTATACATACACAACAAATATAACTACTAAATCTTACATAATACGTCACGACAAAAAGTTGCAGCAAAATGGCAATTAGTATTATCGATATAAGGGGAGACTGCGGTAAAACTATGTAAAATGGCAAAACACGTTGCTGTGTATTGTCATTAATTTTGTAAATAAGTGCCATGTTAGGTAACTTGAACACCTGAATTCATAGCAGGCGAACACAAGAAGGAGAAGCAAGTCTCACTACCGACCTGTTCTCTCACCTGTAACTTGTTTCAGCCTGTATGGTTACGTTGCTTGTCTTGTCTTTTGAAGTTTTTGGGATTCCTATTCAGGCCGCATCTTTCTGTTCACAAATGCATTTTTGCCCAAAGATGCCTAGAATGATTGTCAAAGATATGAAATATGGCCTGCCCATGTGTGTTGCCAGGGCCAGTGTGGGAGCAAAGAATAGTAACACTGTGACCTACAAAGCATGTCGTAAGAGGCGACTAAGATGAAGGTCTTGGGAAACTACCTAGTAATAAAAGCATCGCAGAAATTGGATGTGTTGGCCTACTTGTAGGTTTATAACTGCCACAATGTACTATCGCTTTGAGGCTCAGATCACACACAAATCACAAAGTGGTTTTAGAAGTGATTGATACGGAAAGTTCAAAGAAGAATATTTGATCTCATATTTCTTGTCATATTTAGTCAGAAAATTTGCAGACTTAATACCAATCTCACATGTAACATCTTCCTGGACTTTACCTTATACCCACAACAGGTCTTGATGGAGAAACTTCATGATGGCGTTAAAGTAGCAGGTACTCGACTTCCAGCCCTTCAGTTGGTTCTCTATCTGGTCTACAAGGAGCTACCCTGGTGCCACAAACTGGTCGAGATGCCGCTATTCTCATCCATTCTCAAGTGTCTGGAGGTAAGTGAATCCAACATTTTTTTCTACTTCTTTTCTCTAATCCTGTTTTGCCTCACAGTGTCAGGATAAGAAGAGATTTATAAATATGACTTTTGCATGCAGTTTTCTTATTCTGTTTTGTCTCACAGCATCAGAATAAGAAGTGGTTTCTCGATCAGGTTTTTGTGTTCACTTCATAAATATTGTCTTTCACTTCAACTTTTCTCGAATCCTGTTTTGCCTCACAGTGTCAGAATAAAGAAGAGAATTATACAATAGGCTTTTGTGTGCACACTTTGTACATGGTGCCTTTACTGCCGCTGTTATCTCTGACGTCCACCGTTTGCGTGAGCAGCCTTTTACTTTGTACCCATTGTATCGGAGTAACATTGCTCTTTGATGCGCACTGTCTGTTGTTAATCTGTATATGTGATCAAACAATTTAATTTGTTGTTTCTTGATGAAGCTCAATACTGATGTTGTACCCACTTTTTTCCTGATGTCTTTATTTCTCTTCTTGATATTCCCAGAAGTCTGCGTAGACACATCATCTCTTTCGTGACTAGTTTTATTCTATTGTTTAATGCTAGTGTCCAGGTTTGGCATTGATAGCATAATGTTGGGAGAAAGATTGTGTTGTACAATGCTCTTTTGTGTTAATAGTGACATGTTTCCGTTTCAAAAATGGCACAATTTTTCCTATCATTTGGTTTGCTTTATTGCCCCTGTTTGATTTATTTAGTTATTCTTTCATTTGAAGTTAAAATGCTACCTAGATGCGTGGTCTTTGACTTGTTTTAATTGATGTTTGTCGATGGAGATATTGGTCGTATTTTCCTCTCTGGCGAATATCATTACTTTGTTTTTGTCGTTGTTTATTCTCATATTAGAATTAAAACTGTGGTACTTAAAGTGGTCTTCTGTGAGTCTTATAGTTTATGTCTTGAAGTGTCTTGAGACATCTCTAGCTCTTTCCATGCTTAGTTATTTATTCAGTTGTACACAGTTAATTCAAGGAAGCAAAAATGCAAGGGATTATTTTTTTAAAGTCATAACTGCTTGTCAACAAATAAACATATATATATATATCTTATATATTAATTTGAAGAAAACCGGACAACCTGTTAGAACAACAAGGTTACAAAACAATACATGGAGCATTTTAGAAGAAACTGGTGCAAATATGACAACATAAATAGAAAAAATTTTGAAACTGTCAGTGACATATGCAACACTTACTTGACATTATAACAACATCTCCAAAATGTATCCCTCTGTGTGCTTCTAGGGATCAATTTGTAATCCAATTTTTAATGCCCAGGAGAAATTTGATGACAATATATACATTAGAAATGAAGATTTGACACTCACTTATGTTGATGAAAATCAGAATCATACTGTCTGCAACTAGCTACTCTAGTTGGGCCTTGATGGTCATAATGCTCATCGTCTGTCTGATTCACCTCATCATGATCGAAATTTGAATTGCTACTTTTATTACTACTATCCGTATCCTCTGTATTTTTTATAAAAATCGCGCCTGCTCTCCTGTTGCACACATTGGACGCTGATTATCTGAAGGGCCTGGTTCCATCCTGATCTGTATACAGTTAGCGTGTCTGTAGCAACCATAAATACATTTGAATCAAATCAAAATGTTGATAAATGAATGATCAAAGCTACAGAAAATGTGAAGTTTTTGTTGTGGAGAAACGAAGGATAAAGTAGACACTAAAATTAGTAGAAGCAAAATTAGAAAGACTTGAATAAGCGAAACAATGTGAATGGCGCAGTGTACGGCGAATGGCTTCAGCAGAATATGCTGTGGCACAGCATGTGGCAATTGGCTTGGAAAGAGCTAGAAATCATGCAAGACATCTTTAGGAGGGAAATCTGGATCAGTGATCTATAAATGACCATGACCCTGCACATGGTGGCCCAGATATTATTATCGAAACATGGGAAGACTGTACCAAAGGCAAAACAGAACCAAAAAAATATCGTTTTACAAAGTACAAAAACAAGATACGGTGATGTTTCGAACAAAAGATATTTCCCTATGGGAGAGAGGATGTGTAAATTAGTCAAGTAATGGGGGTGAATCTACAACATTTAGCAGACTGCAAGAATACCAAGTCAAATGTTGTATAGCTAGAAAAGAGAACTATACTGGAAGCCAAAGAAGAATAGTAAACCAACATAGAACTGGTGTCGTTAGTTGCCACATGCTGAGGAGAAGATCAGACCACTTATGGACTAATTGGTTCCATGGGCAGTGATGATAATCTGTCGACTAAACTACGAACTGGTGTTGTTAGTCACTACACACTGAGGAGATCAGAGCACTTGTGGACTAGTTGGTTCAATGTGAATTGATGATGATCTGACGGCTAAACTAAAACTAAACGTTTTGTCTTTAGTACTCTGTGTTTACATTTCCCCACTGTAAATCTAATTAATTAACATCTAATATATATTAAGAGGAACATCTGGACAAATGGGTTAGTGTGCAGGCTCCCATTTGGAAGACCTGAGTTCAATCCCAGGTAAGGCCCCTCAGAGTTTTTCTGTCGAAGCATAAAGAAAAATCCTAACCTGAACAGTTTTGCTGTGACTGCACTAACCATGCGACACAATTAAATTCCGTCAGGCTCATGTCCGCTCCTCCTCCCCTGTCCTATAAAGCGGTAACACAGTAGTAATTACATTTTTCTAAAACCATATATTAAAATCAATCAAACATTATGGAACTGATTGTCTATTCTAGACCGAGATTGACGTTCCAATACTGATGACCGGTGTAATGATGATTGTGATTCTGCTGCCTTCAGTTCCCGTGGGCATGGGACCGCACCTCCAGAAGATCTTTGACTTGTTCCGACGGCTTTCCATTTTTTGTATTAAGAAACCAGGTTTGATTAATCTTAATTATAAAACTAATTGTCTGCTTGTGTGTCGTAGAAAGAAAACCTGAGAATGCCAAACTCTGGAATCTCAAGTAGTAGCATGTTCCATGCGGAACATCACTTTCATCACTCCTGTCTGAAAAAAACCCGTCTCTAGCAAGTTCTCGCCTCCCCCAGCATCATGTTCAAGGTTTCTTTGATGTCCAGCTGCCACCTTTGTCTTAGTCGTCCCCTTCCTCATACTCCAGAAACCATTCTTCCATTACCGTTCTCTCCAAACCACTGTGACGTTTAACGGGGCCAAAATATATCCATCTTCCGGGACATGAGGTTATTTATGAGTCAATGCTCCTTGATATGCAGATATTGTAGGATGCTTTTGTTTTTTTTCTCTTCTCTGTCCAGGATGTTCTAAGAACTTTTCTGTAACACCTTGTTTCAAAAGCTTTAATGTTTGTGTTATGATCCATGATTCACATCCATATGTTGCAACAGGGACTATACATGTTCTCAGAATTCTGGGATCATGACAATGTTTTTCATCCTATTCCCACAGAACAGCCAAGTGGTTACCGGGGCCCAAATTAGGCGTGTAAAGCGTAGAACCACTATTACCTGCCAGACATGTTGTAAGAGGCAGCTAAGGAGGTTGTGTGTGGGGCTAGCTACACCACCCCATAAAAAACACTAGATAGCTACAGAAACCACAACTAGGAAAATTCTTAGCTCACCACATGAGGAAGAAGAAGGACCTCGCAAGGAAGGCAGGACCCATAAAGCGACCTGATGAAATTGGGATGCCGGCTCATCTTCTTTCAACCCAGAAGATCTCCAGGATTGGTATCTGGATGCGCGAGTTGGAGATGAAATGCAAGAAAATGGGGAGAGTGTTGAGATCTGGAAAAGATGACTTTGGATAGGAGGGCTTGGAAGACCTTGGTTGTAGACCTATGCCTCTCTAGAGGTGAAGTTTGAGGAAGAAGATTCCTGCAAAAATTGTATGTAAACATGGCCATTTTCAATTCTTTATTTGCTTTCTTTAGCGAGTTATATGAGTTAATTAAATTTGTAAAAAGTATACATTTCATAGAATGTTCAGTCATCCTTTATACTAGGTTATTGAGCATGTCCAGAAGTAAACAGGGAAAAGTAGTTGCATCATTTGTAAATGGGGAATATCGATTTGGTTATTGGTCACTGTACTGCGTCACATCACTCTGGCAGACCCATAGGTGCTTTGTCTCCCCGAATAAATGTTGAAAGGTATGCATACTGATGGTTCCTGTGGCTCGCTGTTTGAATACACCCCTCTCTCTCTGCCTCTCAAGCATCCAGCTCTACTTGTACAACATGTAATTCCAAATTCCTTAAATCGCAGGATTGTTTCAACGTCAGTGTTAGTGTCCTCATCCAACAGTAGGTTACCAAGAGACCAAAACATCCCTTATCCATCCAAACTCCCCAACAACCGATGCTTTCTGTGCAAGCATGTCTACTCTTTCGTGTCGTGAAACCAGCATGCCCGTGACAGTAGATCCAGTGAGTCTCTGGAGTTAGAAACTTCTAAACTTGTATGCATATATGAATATCAATTTAAAAATCGGATGAAAATTACTTTGCTAATTAAAATACACAAGATAAATTTAGTTTTTGACTTTTTTCTACCATGCAAACATCAATTTATATATTTTTTAATTGTCAAAATTTTGTAGAAATCATCATCAAATAACCTGTCCTGAGCAGAACAGATCATCAATCTCTGCTCCGTCATTATCGGCTCCATCAATATATGCTCCATCATTATCTGAACCATCAATACTAGAACCATCATTATCAGAACAATCAATACTAGAACCATCATTATCAGAACAATCAATACCTGCTTCTTCAATATCTGCTCCATCAATATCTGAACCATCAATATCTGCTCCTTCAATACCTGCTCAATCAATATCTGCTTCATCAATATCTGCTCCTTCAATATCTGCTCCTTCAATATCTTCTCCATCAATACCTACTCCTTCATCCCCAGTATCAGCTTATCTTATTGACTTTTTTCCCAGCCAACACACCAGAAGTGTTTGTTCTTCATCTGCAAGTTGCTTTATACAGTCTCTTCCAGAGGTTGTATGGCATGTACCCATGCTCCTTTGTTGCTTTCATCAGCAAGTTCTGCTCAAGCAAGGAGAACATACACGCTTTACGAGAAATTTTGAAGGTATGTTAAATGTTACATCCGTTATGCTTGATCTTCGTCACCAATAGCAATAGTTAAATCTCACATGGAGCATTTGGGGCTAAGTGGTTAAGCCTTTGCCTTGCGTTCCGAAGGTAGCAAGTTCTAATCCGGACCATGCCACACTGTTCACTAGTGGATTTTTTCTCATAGACCCTTGGGAGTGTTGTCGGAGCTACAGAATTTGTGCTTTGTACAATACTCTTGGCAGGTAGCTTGCCATTTCTGCGGAGGACCGAGCCATATTGGGTAAAACCAGGTGCAATGATGTCATTGAGAGTCATTAATTGGAAATGTTAATACATTTTATTGTTGTCTTTGCAGCCGATGTTGGAGCGGGTCAGACTTCATCCTAAATTGATAACTGGGCAACATGAAGTTGAAACATCAGCAAGCAGGCAAGTGATTTTGTTGTCTTGATTGTTGGGCAACATATGAAGATAGATATCAAAGGTCTAAAGAATCTTCTTCTTCTTTGAACGCTCCATATCAGCCACTTGTTAAACCACTCTTCTTCTTCATCCCTGTGGAGGCATTGGTCCGCAACTAAAGTTTTCCAAACCCTCTTATCCAAGGCCATCTTTTCCAGATCCCTCCACTCCATTTTATCTTGCATTCCATTTCCAACTCCCACCTCCAGGTGTCCTTGTATTTTTCCTTACCTCTATCACTCTGAGGGTTCCATTGAAGAGAACAAGTAGTTTAGACATATAAAAAGACATGAATGGTTGGGAATACCATCAAAGAGGAGAAGAGAGAGAGAGACCAAGGAGAAGATGGATTCAGGATATAACTGATGATTTGAGCAGGAACTTGTTTCAGTGTTGTGTTGTTTATTTTTAAATTAGACATCACCGAGTTTTTACAAAAATTATACCTGTAGTTATAATTTCAATAGCTCTGAAGTCGAAGTAAGCCTTTCCTGAATGGTGAGGAACACTGGTGATTAGGAAAGCTAGCATTCCTGCACAAATCAGAAAGAGGTGTTATTATTAGGTACCCTAATTATTTCTGGATTCATTGCGGGCGGGCCAATGAGACCCTAAAAATATAATAATTTTATGTTTTCCAGATGGAAAACCAGGAGACTCATGATATCATCGTCAATTGTTCCAAACTCTCCCTGGACCTGATTGAAGGCTCTTGGGAGGACTCTCGCTGCCCTGTCTTTCATACCATTCAATCTGTGGACAAGTACCGCCTGCTTAATCAGGACTTTCCCTATGGGGAAAAAACTAAAGGTATTGTACAGTTTTGTTTTGGTGTGTCCCTCGTTTGTCTAATTATAGAGATACACTGAATGTTGGTTATTCTGAATCCCCTTAGGGAGAGACAGAGGATGTGTAAATGATTCAAGTTTAGTTTAGTCATCGGATGATCAACACTGCACATTCAACCAATTAGTCTATAAGTGCTCTGATCTCTTCCTCTGTATGTCTCTCTACGTGTGGAAACTAACAGCATGAGTTTAGTTTAGTCATTAAATCATCATCACAACACATCAAACCAATTAGTCTATAAGTGCTCCGATCTCCTCCTCAGTATGTCTCTCAGCATGTTTCAACTAATGACAATCATTGGTTTACTATTCTTCTTTGACTACCAGTATAGTGTTCTTGCTTAGCTACACCACATTTGCCTCGGAATTCTTACAGTCTGGTTAGGGTTGTAGATTCACCACTATTACTTGATCATTTACACATCTCTCTCCCTTTGGAATTTAGAATATCAGCCTTGTTCATTGCTCGCCCGATTTTTACAGCAGCCATACCTGCAAGCTATTAACGCGTCATTTTCCATTACAGCTACATGTTCTGGCACAAAAATAAACTGAATTTTGTCTGCCTAGACCTCTTCAGCAGCTCCAACCATTCTCTCAGAGCCCAGCCTGTTTCATTCTTCCTAAGCATACCCATTGAGTCACTGAGAAAACTCTTAGTATTCTGATCTTTGTTTTTCTAGCAGTTCCATTCCATGCTGTGTTTAGTTGTTTAATTTGTTTATGCTGCCATGTTTGTTCTTCTTTAATTTCTTCATCCCATTTCCATCTTTTGTTAGCAGGAACTCGAGATATTCAAAACTGTTTATATTTTCTCTCTATTAATAAAAAATGTCTTTAGTCATGCTTGTTTTATCCATTGTCAATATTTTTGTTTTGCCCATTGGGATATAGATTTTGTTTTCTTTCTCTCTTGCACTTCCATTATTAACTTCTCAATCTTAGAAATGTTGAAATATTAAATTATTAAGTTTATATTGATCCCCTTTTATTTTTTTTTTGTTCAGGGTTTTCCAAAACTCCTAGTGTTGCCACAAAGATGCTAGATGATGCTACTTCAATCAACTCACTGTACGTCCCAAATTTGGATTCCAGTGCTGTTGGAGAGAGTCCATCGTTGTTGATTGGGCTATCCACACCCCCGTTGTCGCAGCGAACTACGCCGGCAGCAGTTTTAATGGAGCAAGGATCGGGTCCCAGTGAGTGTTGATCATAGTCATTGCTGTTATGTTTATATAATTAATAATGTAATGCTAAGTAATGAACTACACCAACATTCTAACCACTCGACTACACCAACATTCTAACCACTCGACTACACCAACATTCTAACCACTCGAAACCCCCTACACCAACATTCTAACCACTCGACTACACCAACATTCTAACCACTCGACTACACCAACATTCTAACCACTCGACTACACCAACATTCTAACCACTCATTCTACACCCAACATTCTAACCACTCGACTACACCAACATTCTAACCACTTCGACTACACTTCACCATATCCAATGGCTGCTGAGTCATTCATATGTGTCGATTTCTTCACTCAATAATGGCTGACACATTCCGTTCTGTTTTTGAGTTTGTTCTCTAGACAGTTGTCCTTTGCTGATGAGATCTATCTTCCCAGGTTTGTCTGGAGTCATCTAACTCTAGGTGACTTCAGCTTCTGTGCCTGGCTCACCAACCCAGGCTTTTTGCTGGTGTACTCCTTGGACACTATAGTTTAATCCCATATAATTGAAGGAAAGTGTCATGGAAGTAGAAGACAAGAAAACGGATGACCTCCTCAAGGGAGGGAGAGGATGACTGCTATTTATCTCATAGCTGGGTGATGGGTTGGTTGCAGCCAGAGCATTTACCACTCTCCAGTGGGTTCTGCGCTGTCACCCCATCCTTCTCCCCACTCTTTGGTCTGGCCTTTCACCTCAGCTCGGTTAGACCTGCCAGGAGTTAGACTCCCACCGACATAACCTAAAGTATCCTAAAGGCACACAAACCCTCCAACAACGATAAGCTAGGCTAATGTGGAGGCATCAGCATTCTAACCACACAACTACACCACTAACTACCTCAATGCTCACCAGCTTTCTTTGATTGAAGCACCCCTGATTAAATTAAACGCCAGAGTGATTACCAGGGCCCAAATTTGGGGTGTAAAGAATAGAATCACTGTTACCTGCCATGCATGTCGAAGAGGCGACTAAGGAGGTTTGGCTGAAATCGGATGCATATGTCCTAAACATGTAGAAGTCTATGCGTTTAGGGGCCTACAAACCAATGTGCAACGTATACACGTTCTTGGCAAAGATCAAACTTATCACAAAGAGTGATTCAAATTGGTCGTAAAGAATGAATGCAAAGAAGAAAAAGGAGAAGATTAAATTAAAGCAACACTTGTATTTTTCTTCCTCAGTTGTACCATACGACACGGACATAACTCCGAGGCAGCACACACCCTCACAGACAGATGATGGAGAAAGGGTAACATATTATCATCAATTTATTTTTAATCGTTTACCAGAACAATTACTTTTCCCACAAGGGAAGCAAAGAATAGTACCACTGTGACCTGCAAGGTATGTCGTATAGATCAACTCAGGTAGGGGCCTAGGAAAACTACCCTAGTAAATAAAAAGCGTCTCAGAAATCAGATGGGCTGGCCTACTTGTAGTCGCATAACTGGCACAATGTACAATCGCTCTTGGGATCAGATAACATACAAATCACAAAGAGTAGTTTATCAAGTGGTCGATATGGAGTGTTCGAAGAAGAAGTTGATCGCAGAAGAAGTAGCATAATTGCTCACAGAAGTCCTGGTGTGGTGCCGGGGCCCACAAGGGAAGCAAAGAATCAAACCACTGCGAAAACAAGGCATGTCGTTAGAGGCGACAAAGGTATGGCCCTAGGGAAGCTACCCTAGTAAATAAAAAGATTCACAGAAATCGGATTGGCTGGTCTACTTGTAGGTGCATAACTGGCACAATATATAATCACTCTTAGGTTCAGATCATATACAAATCACACAGAGTGGTTAACAAGTGATCGACATAGAGCGTTCGAAGAAGAAAAAGTAACAGAAGTTGATCACAGAAAAAGTAGCAGAAGTTGATCACAGAAGAAAATTATGTTATATCCAGAGACATTTACTTGATTCATTTCAATTTCAGACTCCTTTAAGTCGCAGTAGCAGCAAAGGCACTTTCCAACAGCTGAAATCTGTGGAATCTAAGAGACAGAATCTGATGACTGTGGTTCCTGTGCTGCATACAACACCAGTCACACCAGGATCACACAGTCTTACCTCACCCACACCATGTTCTCCCACGGGAGGGGTGGAGTCGTCACCTTTGAGGTATGTTATGGTACTTGGTCATGTCATAATAGGGCCTGTCTTTATGTTCTGTCTTAGTAGTGCTTGTCTTTATGTCCTTAGTAGGGCCTGTCTTTATGTGCTGTCTTAGTCTGGCCTGTCTTAGTAGGGCCTGTCTTTATGTATATCCTGTCTTAGTAGAGCCTGTCTTTATGTATATCCTGTCTTAGTAGGGCATGTCTTTATGTCCTGTAGTGTTATGTAAAGCGAGCTATGTCATGGCACATTGGGCATTTACATGATTGCTCTGTCCTCTGCTGCAGCAGCCATCCCAAAGCCCACTTGCTCACCGTACCCATGAGAAGTTGATTAGTATATCTTCTCTCTCTACCATGAAGATGACACTGTCTGGCATGTCCAAACTTAACTCCTAATTATTGCAATCGTTCCAGTGTCTGAGAATCTGCCATATCACGTAAATGAGAGCGTACTGCATTGATGATTTCAGCTCTGTCCATACTTCTGCCACCTTGAGTCGGGACATTGTTTGCAAACAAGTCAACATGTTGCCCTGCACTCCAACATTTTCAGGTGTGTACAGCCAAGTCAGTGTCTTGAGATGTGATCTCTGAGTGCTGTCCACCCATTCTGTTCGCAGACTTCCAGATTCAAGCCTTTGAAACATGTTCATCAAGACTGATATGATAATCGTACGGGTGGCCTTTTGCTCAGCCACCCACGAGAGAGCCCTGCAGGCAACAGTGTTCTCCATAGTCATGTTCCATAGTCTTTCTGTCCTGTCTTAACTCTTTCCACGCTTTAAGCCGCACACTGCGCCACGGCGAAGTCCGTTGCACGCTATTAGCCGCACACTGCGCCATAGAGTTGCTTCCTTATAAGAAGTCTTTCAAGTTTTACTTCTACTGTTTTACTTATACTACTTTTCAACCTTGTTATTTTATTGGGTTATCCAGTTATCTTCAATTTAGTACATAATAATATATATATATATGTTTATTTATTGACGAGTGGTTGGGATCGGTTTTTGTTGTGTGTTTTTTTACCTCCCTTGAATTAGCTGCTTAAAAATTGAGGAAATAACTCTGTGTGGAAAGAGTTAATGAACCTTTGTTAGTATCATGTCTAGTAATCTTAATAACCTTGTCTATGCGAACATCTTAATGTCCTGTCTCAGTAACCTGTCTTACTTTTCTGTTTTAGTAAAACTGTGTACCAAATGTCCAGCCTCATGCCTTCTTGACTTATCTCAGTCAACCTATCTTCTTATTAAATGATCATATTAGAAAAGTCACCTGGTTTGTGTTGGGGAAATCCCCCTGGTTTGTGTTGGGAAATCCCCTGGTTTGTGTTTAGGAAATCCTCTGGTTTGGGTTCGAGAAATCCTCCATTGACAATATTGTCCAAGCATTTCTTGTTCCTTTCGCAGATCGAAACCAAGTGCATTTGGGACACCATCTCTTCTGTGGAGTCCAGCTGCCAGAAGTCTGCAATTTGACAAGTCCCTGGAAGAGGAGCATGAAGATAATGAAGTTGATGATACTTCTCAAGGACATGCTCATAAAATGTCAAAGGTTGTAATCCTTACAAATCAGCCTGTTAGGTCAAAGTTTTTATAAGACATATATATATATTTGTACCGTTATAGGTTACATAAGGCCTGCAAGTAATTTCTCTATGCAGATCTGTCCTGGGCTGGAGGGAGCTGTTGAAGATAGCTAGAGAAAGATTTGGCATTAGTTGGTTGGGGGCTATGCCCAATCCGGGTTAAAAAAGCAGAGAGAGAGAGAGAGATCTGTCCTTCGCAACTCATTTAATCTCTTCCATGGAATCGAGTCCAATATTACTTGCCTGTCTCAGCAAAGTTCGTTTCCCTAGGGTGACGTCTCTTTCTTGAACCCTTTGCTACCCATTTCAATGCCTGCTTTGGTATTCTTTGATCATACCTTCTCAAGGTGTGGCCAGCATATCTCCATCTTCTCTTTCTTATAACAGTTGTTACTAGTGATTGACCAGACATTTCTTTTCAAGGTATGTCCAACATATCTTCATCTTCTCCTTCTTATAACAGTTGTTACTAGTGATTGACCAGACATTTCTTCTCAAGGTATGGCCAGCATATCTTCTCTTTCTTATAACAGTTGTTACTAGTGGTTGACCAGACATTTCTCTGATTTCTTCACTTCTCCTGAATTCTTCCCATTTTATGTTCATTATTTTTCCCAGATATCTATTTTCAAATGCATTTAACTTTGCTTTCTATATCTTAAGTCATTTTTCAACTCTCGCTGGCATATGTTAGGATTAATACAACCATGAAATTGACAATACTTAATTTTGTTTTAAAACTGTATAACTTGCAGTTTGAGATTTTATTTTAACTTCTTCGAACGCTCCATATCGATCACTTGTTAAACTACTCTTTGTCATTTGTATGTGATTTGAGCCTGTGAACGATTGTATGTTGTGCCTATGCACCTACAAGTAGGCCAGCACATCCAATTTCTGTGATGCTTTTTATTTGCTAGGGTAGCTTCTCTAACCTCAGTTGCCATGAGATGCAACTCAGTTGCCTCTAATGAAGTACCTTGTAGGTCGCAGTGTTACTATTCTTTACAACCTTTGCGGGCTCCGGAAACACACTGGCGTAACTTTTTATTTATTTGCTTAATAAAATATATAGGTTATTGAGTATGTAGGGGTTTCAGGGTGTAGTAGTTAACGGTTTGCCTTTTGTTATGAAGGCTGTAGGCTTCAAGCCTTGCACTCACATATTTTACATCTGGTCACTATCTTTACTCTTAAACTTGTCCTATTTTTCTCACAGAATGAGGCAGATGTCATCATGGCACCCAAGTCATCTGACAAACTTCAGCAGACGACATCAGTGGAGTCTCTGCCACAGATTATTAATGATCTTGCTACACCAGATACAGGTAAAATATTGGTAACCTAGTTATTCCAGATACAGGTAAAATGTTGGTGACCTAGTTACCACAGATATAGGTAAAATATTGGTGACCTAGTTACCACAGAAACAGGTAAGATATTGGTGACCTAGTTACCACATATACATGTAAACATTGGTGACCTAGTTACCACAGATACTGGTAAAATATTGGTAACCTAGTTATTCCAGATACTGGTAAAATATTGGTAACCTAGTTATTCCAGATACAGGAAAATATTGGTGACCTAATTATTCCAGATACTGGTAAAATATTGGTAACCTAGTTATTCCAGATACAGGAAAATATTGGTGACCTAGTTATTCCAGATACTGGTAAAATATTGGTAACCTAGTTATTCTCAAGATACTGGTAAAATATTGACGTAACCTAGTTAAATTCCTAGTTTTTACTGGTAAAATATTGGTAACCTAGTTATTCCAGATACTGGTAAAATATTTTGGTCAATCGACAGATTATTCCAGATACAGGAAAATATTGGTAACCTAGTTATTCCAGATACTGGTAAAATATTGGTAACCTAGTTATTCCAGATACCTATTTGTAAAATATTGGTAAACTAGTTACCACAGAGACAGGTAAAATATTGGTGACCTAGTTATCATAGATACAGATAAAATATCGGTGATCTAGTTACCCAAGATACTGGTAATATATCATTGGTGACCTAGTTACTCCAGATACTGCCCATTTTGGTCATCTGCCATCGGTTGTCTTCTTATCAGTCATCTGCCACTCTCAGTCATCTGTCCCTCTGTCAACCATCCCCTATCTGTCCCTCTGTCAACCATCCCCTGTGTCACCTGCCCCTCTCTGTCAACCATCCCCTCTCAGTCACCTGCCTCTGTTGTTATATTGATGCAGCTCTTGTCATATCACAGAGAAACTGGACCAGGAGGTGGAGGCAATTAACGAGAATGTGGATCACTTCGACGAATGTACCAGCCCCTCCTCATCTGCATCTACTCTGGCATCACAGACGCATGTCACAGCAGAGTCAGTCCGACAGGTAAGATGATTAGATTCAGTCTAACAGGTAAGATAACTAGAGGCGATAAGCTTGCCTATCACCACCATGTTTTTCAGATCTCTCCACTCGCCCGAGTGGTTACCGGGCCCAAATTTGGGGTGTAAAGAATAGAACCACTGTTACCTGCCACGCATGTCGTAAGAGGCGACTAAGGAGGTTTGGCTGAAATCGGATGCACATGTCCTAAACGTGCAGAAGTCTATGCGTTTAGGGCCTACCAAACCAATGTGCAAAGTATACACGTTCTTGGCAATGATCAAACATATTACAAAGAGTGATTAAAATTGGTCGTAAGAACGAACGCAAAGAAGAAGAAGAAGATCTCTCCACTCTCTCCCCATTTTCTTGCATTCTTTCTCCGTCTTAAGGATATCCTGGGTCTTCCAATACCCTGGAAGTTCCATCAGAGAGCCCGTCTTGTGATGCTGTCAGAGGGTTTCCTCAGTGTGTGTCCTATTCACCGCCACCTTCTGCCCCTTATCTCTTGTTCCACCTGTCATTGTCTCACGCTATCCCACAGTTCCCTGTTTCTGGTCCTGTCATACCATCGCAGATGGAGTATCTATAAATCACAGTCTTAAAGAAATGATAATCACAAAAGAAGTATTGGAAATCTTCCTTCTAATTCACATTGTTTTTTAAATATTCACTCTATTTTGTGTCTAAAGCCGAAAGATTGACGTTATTACCTCGGTTTACCCCATATGGCTTGGTCCCTCTCCGCAGAAAGGGCATGCCATCTGCCGAAAGTATTGCACAAAGCACAAACTCCATAGCTCTGGCAACTTCTTCGAACGGTCCTTATTGACCACTTGTTAACCACTCTTTGTGATTTGTATGTGATCTGAGCCTAAGAGCGATTGTATGTTGTGCCAGCTATGCGCCAACTAGTCTTCTTCTTTAAGTTTGTTCTTTGCAAGAACATGTATACACTGCACATTGGTTTGGTAGGCCCCTAAACGTATATAGAGTTGTACATGTTTAGGACATGTGCATCTGATTTCAGCTAAACCTCCTTAGTCGCCTCTTATGACATGTGTGGCAGGAAACAGTGGTTCTATTCTTTACACCCCAAATTTGGGCCCCAGTAACCACTCGAGCGGCGCCTACAAATAAGCCAACACATCCCCACTTTCTGCGACACTTTTCATTTACTAGTGTTGCTTCCCTAGGCCCCTACCTCAGTCGCCTCTTATGACATGCTTGTAGGTTGTAGTGTTACTATTCTTTGCTCCCATTGCAAGCCTTAGCAACATATCAGACTCTAGCAACAATCCTAGGGGTCTCTGCAAACGATGCACTCGTGAACAGAACAGTGCGTTCCGGATTTGAACCCACGATCTTGGAACGCAAGACAAAGGCTTAACCACTTAGCCACAGATACCCCAGCGTCTATCCTGTGTGTTGCATATAAGTAATTGTATTTCTTGTGTTTCTTCTAACTCTATCCCCTTTGCTTCTATCTCTGCAGTTCATGAAAAAAGTCAACAGAATCCGCTTCAATAGCTTGACTTCAAACTCATCATCTGACTTTGATGGGGTCTCAGTCACACAGGGTACCACACACCATCGAACAAGACGACCTCTGTCTTGTCCACCCTTTAAGAGACATGGGCAGCTGGTATCTGCTGCAGGAGACGGTGGTTTGACTCCAATGGCAACTAGACCCAAACAGTATTCATCGGTGAAAGACCATATGATCTCTGGTAAAGGCTACAGCAGGCATGTTAGCATGATCGATTCAAAAGGAGGACTGGATTATATCCAGAGTGGGGATAGCTCGGATGATATCGCAAGCTGTAGTACAGGTAAGTAACGGATATGGATTAGTGGTTAAAAAATCTTATTTCTAAACATAGCCAATAACAGCAGTTAATGAGCGGAAATTCTAAAGAACATGCGGAGCTCAAGAATGATCAGGAATAAAACTAAGATAATGATATTTAACTCAAATATCTAGGCTGTCCTGCTATATGAAGCAGTTTCTCAATCTATCCCATCTTGTAACATTGACAGCTTTTCTTAAACAGTTCATTTCGAATGCTGCAATCTTTTTCTCTTGGATTACGTTAGGGACCATGTTTGACATTGATAACAGAGAGTTGGTAGAAATATGTAATTTATTAGTTGTTGCTTGACTGCCATGTCTATGTTTGTGTGTTTGAGCAGTGGGGACAGTCTAAGTAAGTTAAACGTATAAAAGAAAAAAATATACTAAAATTGTTGTGTAGCTTGTAACGATGCAGATCAGAAATAAAGAACAGAATAGGGCAGTCCAAAGCAGCATTCCAGAAAAAGAGAAGCATTATATGCAACAAGTCAATTGAGATCAGAATGAGAGTTATACTGTGCTACATAGAACCAATACTGACATACAGATACGAGTCATGGACAATAAACAAACAGAAAAAAAATCTCTGGCCACAGAGATGTGATCTTACAGAAGAATGATGAGAATCCCATGGACTGCTAAAATGATTAATGTGGAAGTGTTAATTGAGATCAAGACACAGAGAAAGCTTGCCATCTATATAAGAAAGAGACAGTCATGATTTTTCGAGCATGTAATGAGAAAGGGAGACTTAGAAAACATTGTAACAATCGGTAAAATCGAGGGGAGATGAGACAGAGAAAATTTTCAATAGCCTGAGTTCATAGCCCGTAAGAGCGTCAACATCAAAGATGATAGCAAACACCAGAGACAGAGTTTTGTGGAGATTCATGATCACCTACAACAGACACATGATGATGAGCTTGTAATTCCGGTTAGAATAAAGATGGGACCTTCCTTTTTTGAGATTTAGTATCATTTGTCAATGCTCAGATATTGAATATATTTTTGTGAAATATTTTGTTTTCGTTTCAGGAAGTTCTAAAGATGGTACGGTCAGGAACAAACCTGAACCAAAAACTGACGAGGATACAGACTATATGCTGGACATCATACCACCACTACCTGAATCCATTAATCCGGTCTTCCAGTTTTTATTTACTCCATCAAAACTGGCAGTTTGTAGCAACTGCCATCAGCAAGTTGTTGTCATCTCAGATAGATCCACGGATATGGGATCTACAGTCACAGCATTTAAAGGTTTGTCAGACTCCACCTTCACTTATTAGACTCCACCTTCATTTATCAGACTCCACCTTCATTTACTAGACTCCATTTACTAGACTCCACCTTCATTTATCACTCCACCTTCATTTATCACTCCACCTTCATTTACCAGACTCCACCTTCATTTATCAGGCTCATTTACCTTCATACCTTCATTTACTATACTCTACCTTAGTGTATCAGACTCAAACTTAATTTGACAGCCTCTACTTTAGTTTATCCGACTCCACCTTCATGTGCTACAGAAATATGTGTGTATCTACTAGCAATGATGTTTTAAATTTATGTTTGAAAGGGTCTAAATACAAACAACTGAATGCCTTCATTGCACTGGGTTTTGACTCTGTCCCTTCCCACAGAAATGACATGCCTCTCGATAGTATTGCACAAAACACGAACTCCATAGCTTCTGCAACAATCCTAGTAATCTCCAGAAAAAATGCATCCGTAAACAGAACGATGCAGTCCGTATTTGAACCCGCAATGTTCGGAGCGCAGAAAACTGGCGTAACCACTTAGCCTAGGCAATGATATCTTAAATTTTTGTATATCCAGGAAATGAGGTGTCACTGTTCACCTTAATGTCCCCACCAGAACTTCTTGACCGGCATATCAGGTTGGGTTCAGATATCCATGCCAAGGAACTGACCAAGATACCCTTGACTAGCAAAGACTCTACCAACTGGACACACTTTGGAGGTAAGTCATCTTCATTCACTTTAACATAGACATCAGCAACATTGGATCATACTTTGCATTCTTCTTCACCCTTCGCCTCCAGGGAGGAATAGGTCCGCAACCAAGGCCTTCCAAGCCCTCCTATCCAAGACCATCTTTTTTTCAGATCTCCCCACTCTCCCCTCATTTTCTTGCATTCGGTCTCCAACTCCCACCTCCAGGTGTTCCTGGGTCTTCCCTTACCTCTATTACCATGGGGGGCTCTACTGTCCAGAAGGCACCAGACTGTCATACTTTGCCTACGGAAGGCTCACAACAGAATGAGACACCACCTGTACACTAGATTCTAGAAGGCCACTTACGACCTTTGCCCCTCTGACTTGGCGAGTATGACAACAGAGCATATCCTACAGAACTTCCCCCAGTATGCAAACCTGAGAAGAAAGAGATGGCCCCCATACTCCAGCATCCAAGTCAAACTGTATGGCGGGGCTGACAATCTGAAGCAGACGGCGGTCTTTATTAGAGAATTCGAAATCCCAATCTAGTGAGAACACAGAAGAAGAAAAGAAAGAATTACTTTGGGTAATTAGAAAGAATTATCCTAACAAAGCAGGCATTGAAGTGGGATGCGAAGGGTTCAAGAAAGTGAGTATATATATATAATCTTCTCATACCGTTATACATTACATAGAGCCTGCAAGTAATTTTTCCATACCGCTCTGCCCTAAGTAACTCGCTCAATCTCTTTCAGAATTGAATCAATATTTCTTGCCTCTCTTAACAACATTTGTTTCAGGGTGTTTCCTAGGGAGTCCTCTCTTTCTTGAACCCTTTGTCTCCCACTTCAATACCTGCTTTGATATTCTTTGATAATTTCTTCTCAAGGTGTGTTCAACATATCTCCATCTTCTCCTTCTTATAACAGTTGTTACTATTGGTTGACTAGACATTTCTCTGATTTCATCAGTTCTCCAAAATTTATCTCATTTTATGTTCATTTTTTTTTCCGCAGACATCTATTTTCAAATACATTCAACTTGTTTTCTATATCTTTAGCCATTTTCCAACTCTCGCTGCATTTGTTAGGATTGATACAACATTTAAATTGAAAATTCTTTTAATTTTAAAACTATATAACTTGCAGTTTCATATTTGATTTAGATTTATAAATGCTGATGTTGCTTTGACAATTTGTAGCATTATTTCTTTTTTATTCATGCGCATGCAAGCGTCGGTAGCTTAAGCGGTATTGAGCTCGATCACAACTCAATAGTACCTGGTTCAAACCTCGCAGCGGGAAGTTTTCTTTCTTGAAGTTTGGAAGCAATTTTGTCCCCGTGAATTTTTACAAACTGTAAAATTAGACCTCACCGTTCAGAAAGTAATGGCAAACAACTGAATGTATAAGTGATGCCTAGAAAATCAAAGATACATTTACTGTGGTTGGTGGCTACATCCTGTAAAGGTTACAATATCAGAGTTGCAATGGACCTCAATGATGATATTCTTAACGCATTGAGAGAGTTTTTCCGAACAGAGGCGCTTCAGGGTTGGGAATCCCACTCGCTGACCAGATTGAGAGAGATTGTTGTTGATATTAGTACAGCCCAAAAATAACGACATACCAAGTATGTAAAAAGATTGATTAATCAACATAGACCCGACATGTTGGGCCGCTGGACGGTCTTACAGTGGATACCAGCTCACTGTGACATACCAGGAAACGAAAAGGCTGACAAACTCACAAGGGCTGGGGGAGCATAACACAACACCACCCAACACAAAGTTTTACAGAAGCAAAGACTCTCCTGAAACAATCCAGGAAAATGATCTGGAGAAAAACAAATAGAGGATACAACCCAGAGCAGAGAGTATAAATACAC
Organism: Arion vulgaris; assembly: GCA_020796225.1. Lineage (NCBI taxonomy): Eukaryota > Metazoa > Mollusca > Gastropoda > Stylommatophora > Arionidae > Arion > Arion vulgaris. The sequence continues at coordinate 34,553,640 of CM036758.1, forward strand.
TAAACAGACAAGCACAGTCTTCAGACTTAGAACGGGACACTGCAGTCTCAGAGCACACCTCCACAGAATGGGTCTCAGCGACTCGGCAGCCTGCACCTGTGGAGCACCAAAGCAGTCCCCAGAGCACATCCTGCAAGACTGCCCTAGTCTGAGTAGTGAGAGAATGGAGATCTGGCCAATAGAAACAACCCTACAAGATAAACTATGGGGAACCGGTGAAGACCTCAAGTGCACCGCCCTGTTTATGACACATACCAGAGTAGTCGCATAGCAAAAGTTGATCACAGAAGAAGAAGAAGGGCTTCTGGATTTGTTGAGATAGGAATCAAAGCACCTGTAGACATGTCTGGAGTGCTATGATGATACTCTTCATATAACTGATAACTACAAATTCATAATCTTATGTTTACCATCCCTCAGGTACTCCTCCAGCAGATGAAGTTAACATTCTCCGAGGCCAGATCCTTCTTATTCAGAATCAGCTGATGTATGAACGTCACAAGAGGTCAAACCACGCCAAGCGAAATCGACGTCTGTTGCGGAGGATTACTCATATGACAATGCTTGAGGAGCAGCAGAAAGCATTGGTTTGTATTGTTGCTTCAGAATAGAATATCATGTTGAACAGCGCTGTCCATCGCTGCGCCCAAGGATGCCGGTGTCATCCATTCATGCTGCCCTATTTTACTCCGCCAGCATTAACATTATTCATATTTTAAAAAATATTTTTCAATTTTTTAAAACACTTCCATGAATATGTATCGCTTTTGCAATCTTGTTTTATTTCGTAACCATTCTTCTTCGCCATTCACCGCTATGGAGACATAGGTCTGCGACCAAGGCATTCCAAGCCCTCCTATCCAAGGTCATCTTTTCCAGATCTCTCTACTCTCTTCCAATTTTCTTGCAATCCGTCTTCAATTATGCCTCCAGGGGTTTCTGTGTCTTCCCTTACCTTTATTTCTCTGGGGGTTCCATCGGAAGTCCTGTCTCGTGATGCTGTCAGGTGGTCTCCTCAATGTGTGTCCCTTATCTCTTGTTCCACCTGTCAATTGTCCTGCTCTATCACAGAGCTCCCTGTTTGTGGTCCTGTCATACCATTCCAGATGGAGTATCCTACGCAGGCAACTATTAATGAATGTCTGCAACTTTTTGGTGTTCCTCTTAGTCGTTCTCCGTGTCTCTGCTCCATATAGAAGGACAGCCTTTATATTTGAGTTAAATATCATTCTTTTCTTTCTTTCTTTTGTCCTTCTCTGCTTTTTTGCCGCTAGGCGTAGCAGGTTTAACTGATGATCGGTTTTCGAGATAATGCACGCTCGGTCGCTTGATATGTTGTAGTATTGTGCAGTTTTAAGATATCTGTAACTCCATCAACCCATCTTTTCTTGGTCTGCCCTTCCTCTTGATGATTCCATTTTCAGGTTGTACGCTCTTGAAACTGGTGTATTCAGGTTCATTCTGACCAAGTGGCCAAACCATTTGAGTCTCTGTTTTTCAATAAATCTAATAGCAGGTGTTGTTCCGACTGTTCTTCTAATTTCCTCATTTCTTATATGGTCTTTTCTTGTTTTATTTACTGCTTTCCTCAAGCGTCTCATTTCACATGTGGTAATTTTCCTTTCTTGTTCTTTTGTCAGTGCCTTTGTTTGGCACTGGTAGCCCAGCGTTGGTATAAACATTGCATTTATAATCTGTCTTTTAGTCTCTACTGGAATTGCTGGGTGTTTCAAGATTGGGGTAAGCTGGTATGTAATGTTGTTGGCTTGCTGGATTCTAGTTTCGATCTCTCTGTCCAGTCTATTATCAGATGTGAAGATACTTCCAAGGTATTTGGATTCTCTCACCTGCTTTAGCATTTGGTCATTTATTTGTATGTTGATATCTTTATGTTCTCTGCTTATAGTCATGACTTCTGTCTTTGAATGTTGATCTTCATGTTGTATTTGAGGCAGCTATTGTTGAGTAAGTTTATGTGTTCTTGAAGCTGTTCAATATTATTATGGAATAAACACTGGTCGTCAGCAAAGAGCAGTTCATTTTGTTGGTCTACGTCTCGTGATGTTTCGTCTATTTTGGTGATACTATCCATGTATATAATAAATAGGAGAGGTGATAAAACACATCCTTGTCGTAGTCCTGATGTTATTGAAAACCAATTTGTGAGTCCGGCGCTTTTTCGTATGGCACTTTCACTTTCTATATATATGGCTCTGACACAGTCTAGCAGTGTTCCTTTTATTCCGTAGTTTTTAAGAACATCCCATAATATGTCTCTGTTAACCCTATCAAAGGCCTTCTCTTGGTCTATGAAGACCTAGAGCAGATTCTTGTGAATAATTAAATCCCCTGCCGGTTTGCTGAACCTGTCTTAGTTTCATCCTTAATGAACACATTAAATCACCGTAAACACATCCACAGGAATTATCACGTCTTTTTTACTGCGCCATTATTTTTTTTGCGCTATTTAATAAAAATATTATCTTAGTTTTATTCCTGATCATTCTTGAACTCCATATTTTCTTCAGAATGGCAAATGCTGCTCTTGCCTTTCGTGCTCGAATTCTAACATCTTCATCTGTGCCACCGTCAATGTTGATAACACTTCCCAGATTTGTAAAAGTGTTGATGACTAAGGTTAAGAGGAGAAAATTGCTGTTGGTCGAGCATACCCTATGAAAAACGCAGGTGAGTGTGACTAGACAAGCACTTGAGTGGAACCCGGAAGAAACAATGGAAAAGGAGATGTCCTAAATAGACCTGGAGACAGTCTTCTTGAGGAACTAAAGAATGATGGACTATCCTGGGAGTCCATAAAGAGAACAGCTAGAGACTAGGAAATGGGGAGAAAACTGTTGAGACCCTATGCTTGGAGAGGAATAAGTAGGTAATCCCATGACACTGCGAAACGAGTACTCCAGTGCAATATTGAACTAATACTTGCCGAGTGGTTACCTGGGCCCAAATTTGTGGTGTAAAGAATAGAACCACTGTTACCTGCCATGCATGACGAAGAGACGACTAAGGAGGTTTGGCTGAAATCGGATGCACGTGTCCTAAACGTGTAGAAGTTATGCGTTTAGGGGCCTACCAAACCAATGTGCAACATATACACGTTCTTGGCAAAGATCAAACATATCACAAAGAGTGATTACACTTGGTCGTAAAGAACGAACGCAAAGAAGAAGAAGAACCAATACTTATGTATGGCAGCGAATCATGGACAATGAACAAACAATCAATAAGATCATTGGAAGCCACAGAGATGTGCATTTACAGAGGTATGATAAAATTTCTATGGACAGCGAAGAAAACAAATGATGAGGTTTTAAAACAGGACTGCCCACAAAGAAACATATCAAAAGAATACAAATCGGACAATCAAGGCTCTTCAGGCATACAATGCGAAGAAAAGGTTTATATTTAGTGACAACAGGAAAATTCAGGGAAGGAAAGATCGTGGAAGACAGAGGGAAAAGATGTTTATGGTCTGACATCGTATTTTGACAAAAGATCAACGTCAGAACTGACTAACTGCACTAAGGAGAGAGAGTTGTGGAGAGACATGATCGCCTATGCTGGCGGACATGGTACTTGGAGAGACATGATCGCCTATGCTGGCGGACATGGTACTTGATTGAATGAATCCCCAACTTATATATGATGTTGTAGGTCATTTGTTAGGTCTCTTGATAACCTGTTTATCTTGTATGTATACAGGTGGATCAAGTTCAGCTGAACGAACGAGAGATTCAAACTTTGAAGGTCAGTTTAAAGTTGTTACAGGAAGATAACCGTAGACTCCGGCAGACGCAAGAATCTGATGAGTATGAGAAGCTGGTACAGTTCAGGTGAGATATGTTTATGTTTAAATTAACCCTTTCGCTGCTGCATACTTTCTGAAGGCTGAGCTAAAAATAGCTACTCTTGTTTCTAGGTCACAAACGTGAATGTATGCCTATAGCAGTGACAGCAGCAATATATAACATGTTAACACGTCTTTAGCCCAAAGAGGAGAGATAATAACAGACGTGTTAAAGCGTCTTTAGAAGTGAATGGGAAAAATGTATATATACGTCCTTAGCAGCTAAAGGGTTAATGATCCGCCCATGTGGTGCCCTATATCAAAGAACCACACCACTGCGACCTACAATGCATGCCATAAGAGGCGACTAATGTAGGCACTAGGGATGCTACCCTAGTAAATAAAAAGTAGCGCAGAAATCAGATGTGCTGGCCTACTTGTAGGCGCAGTGCTGGCCTACTTGTAGGCGTACTAAAAAGTAGCGCAGAAATCAGATGTCCTGGCCTACTTGTAGCCGCATTACTGGCAGAAAACACAATCGCTTTTAGGCTCAGATCACATACAAATCACACAGAGTGGTTGACAGGTGGTCGCTGTGAGCGTTCAAGAAGAAGAGATTACTGATTGGCTACCAGAGCATTGGATTAGTATGAAAACGAGTATGAAAGCAAGTAACTCATCTTCATTCCAGGGCACATGGGTGACGATGACAAGGAGATATCAAATATGCTGGCTGGCTCTGCCACCATATCGGTGGACAGTCAGTAGATAGAGCTGACATTCTGAGCGCCCTCCTAGAGTGTGGCAGCAAAGAGGATTTTCATTTAAACCAATCCACGTCAACTGCTAGATTGTAAGAGCTTGGATTGTAGTGGTCAGAGAATAACACAACAGGTATATGAGTAGGCTCATCAGTCAACATTGAACTGATATGGTCAGTTGCTGGACGCTATTGGAGATATTGCAAAGGAGATTGAAGCACTTATAGACATGTCCGGAGTTAGTTAGTTTGTTCCTTTCGTGCCAAAGGCGGCACATAGGGCAGAGGTTTTAGATCTCCATGTGATACGGTTCTTTGCTAGCAGTTGCAGATCTTGTATGGTTTTACATCCCAATAGTTTACTTTCTTGTTGGATGGTTCTTCAAGAGTGGTCTTTGGTCTTCCACGTTTTCTTTCCCAACTGGTGACCACATAAGGACTTGTCGATTTAGTCTCTTTTCGTCTGATCTAAGCACATGACCTAAATATTTCCACCGCCGTTTCCTTATAATATTTGATATGGGTTGTTGGTGTGTTCTATCTCTCACTGTGTTGTTAGAAACGAAATCACTCCATTTGACTTTTAATAATTTTCGTAGACATTTATTCTCAAAGCTGTCCAGTTTCTTATCAATTTTCTTTGTTGATTTCCAACTTTCACAACCGTAGGTCAGTACAGGAATCACACATGACCTAAATAATTTAACTTTGTGCATATACTAAAGTCTTGAGATTGCCAGATATTCGTTAATTTAGTGAAGGCACTAGCTGCTATAGCAATACGAGTTCATCTTTTCTTTCATCGTGTCTCCGTTGTTTGACACTTTACTACCCAAATATGTAAAATGTTCAACTTTCTCCAGTGTTTGGCCATTTATTACGATGTTGTCTGTCGAGCATGTCCGGAGTGCAATGAGGATATTCCAAACTAAAACTGCAGCCCCTCCCACAGTACTATTACTGTATCGTGGTAGCAGGGCTTCAGTATTCCAGTGACTCGGAGCTATGCTGATGGGAGCCTTATGTGTACAGGACTAACTAAACCAGACAGATCTTGGAGAGATAAGATAGATTAAACTAACACATTGGTTCTCCAAGTTGGGGTTTGACATTTTCATTGAGTTATCCATATATGTTGATTCCTCCCCGCCAATAATGACTAGCACATTTAGTTTCTGTTGACATTTTTATTTTTAAGTTTGCTCTCTAGACAGTTGCAGTCCCATGCTGACGAGATCTTCTTCTCTAGCTTGTCTGTAGTAGTCCTACTCATTGTGATCTCAGCCATGTGCCGTTGGGTTCACCAACCCGGCTGTCTGAGCAAGGCATGCTCCCTGGACACTATAGTTTCATCCCATATACTTGGGGGAAAGTGTTGTAGAAGTAGAAAAGAAATAAAATGTCCCTATCAGTGTTCCATCAAACGTATATATATATATATATATAAAAGTCAGCCCACTGCAATGGGAATTTTGTATATTCTGTCTGGGCTGAATGACCTTATGTTACCGGGGACTTCTGATAACTATACTAATTAATCAATAGATTCAGTGGATGGATGAATTGATCATTTAAAATTGCACTATCCATAATAATTAAAGGATTAGGTGGATGAGTGGATTTGGTGGATGAAAGTTGTAATACCACAATTTCTTATCCATTTTTCCTAGAACATCTCTCAAAGAGAACAAAGATTTGAAGGCAGCCAGTGTAGTCTTGAAAAACTTGTTGTTGACCCAACGAGAAGAGAATGACAAGCAACAAAGAGTAAGAGACCTCTTCATTTCAATTCTTTTTGAGTCCTTTTTGTTCTTCCCTTTTCCTGCATTTCATTAGAGTTTGTGGAACGTCTGGCCGAATGGATTAGAGCATGGGCTCTCATTCTGGAGACCCAGGTTCAATCCACGGTAAGCCCTAGGAGTTTTTTTTTGTTGGGAAGAGTGGGGGGGCATAAAGAAAACATCTTAACCTGAACAATTTCGTTGCAGTTGCACTAGCCATGTGACCATTAAATTTCTCAGGCTCATGTCCTCCCTGTCCTACGCCATCAGAAAAAGCGGTATTACAGAAGTAACGATAGTTTTTTTTTTTTAAATTGGAGCAGGATGTAGCTAAGTATTTCAATTTTGTTAATGTCATTTCAATTCTTGTTAATGTCATTTCAATTCTTGTTAACTCTTACAATACGCATACTAAAACCGCCTTTTTACGCACTGTTTTTGAGGAACAAATTTTAAGGCGAAGGTGTCCTTACAAAATTTGTTATAACTTTCTTGTATTCAACAACAGACACAAACTGCATACACCAAAGTGTGCGCAATTGAAACATCTATTACAAACATCCACTTGCTGTATTTGAATTTTAAAAATACACTTAAAGCATTAAATGTATTTAGGAAGTTAAAACAAGTGGTTAGAATCATATGGTCCGTGAAGTGGCTTTTCGTAAAATGGGAACTAACTTTATGGTCTGTCAGGTGGCGTTCGTATTGTAAGAGTTAATGTCATTTCAATTCTTGTTAATGTCATTTCAATTCTTGTTAATGTCATTTCAATTCTTGTTAATGTCATTTCAATTCTTGTTAATGTCATTTCAATTCTTGTTAATGTCATTTCAATTCTTGTTAATGTCTATGCAAAAGAAGGATAGATGGTATAACAGAATCCTATCAAAAATGAAAAATAACTATCACCCAAGCCACTAGAGCGGTGCAAGAGAACAAAATCCACGACACTGGGCAACAACCCAGTAATAGTGTGATGACAAAAGAAGAAATAGAAGTGGTGTAGCAGCTTTAGCTAAAACTCCTTACCAAACACTTTCACTGAATTAGTTGTGTTAATGGTGGTATTTTGCTATATCTTCTGCATTCGCTCCTAAACACCACTTTTTGATGTCTCTCTCTATGACCAATGTTATATATTTTCTCCAGTTTTACATGTTCTCCCCAATTTTATCATTTTTCTCCAAAATATATATTTTTCCAATTTTATGTTTTCTCCAATTTATATATTTTTTCCAATTTTATATTTTCTCAAATTTTACATGTTCTCTCCAATTTTATCCAATTTATATATTTTTTTTCATATCTTATGTTTTCTCCAATCTTACATAATCTCTACAATTTCTATATTTTCTACAATTTAATATTCTTTCCAAATTTCTCATAATCTCAATAATTGTTTCATCTCTCTTCATTTTTATAAATATTTTGTGTTTGACCTGCCAGATTGTAATGAATCGTTTTTTTTTTGTTATTTGTTAATTAACTCGACCAAATTTTGACTTACAGAAACTTGAAAGTGTGCAACATAAAAATCTAGAAAATGAGAAGGAGTTAGAAATGTGTCGAGACAAGATAGCAGTCACTGAGAAACTCTCTCAGAGGGTGGGTAACAGCAGCATTTTCTCGAATCTATTTATTATCCAATTTTATCCTTTTCTTCAATCTTATAATTGTCAAATTTTATCTTTTTTTCCAATCTTGTAATTGTCAAATTTTACTCTTTTCTTCAATCTTGTAATTGTCAAATTTTATTCTTTTCTTCAATCTTGTAATTGTCAAATTTTATCATTTTCTTCAATCTTGTAATTATTAGTAGTGACATGCTACTAAATGATTGTGTAACAAATTAGTAGAGACATGTTACTAAATGATTGTGTAACTATTAGTAGGGACATGTTACTAAATGATTGTGTAACTATTAGTAGGGACATGTTACTAAATGATTGTGTAACTATTAGTAGGGACATGTTACTAAATGATTGTGTAACTATTAGTACAGATGTTACTAAATGATTGTGCAACTATTAGTACATATGTTACTAAATGATTGTGTAACTATTAATAGGGACATGCTATTAATTGATTGTGAAACAAATTTGCTTGTGTCTGCATACAGATCTTCCAGCTTCAGAAGGAAGTCCTACTGACACAAGAGTTCCACCAGAAATATCAGGAACAGCTTCGCAGAATCAGGCTACCATTA